>JASAMY010003674.1:0-76297 GCA_030248085.1 Paralinhomoeus sp. GSCO2_6
TGTAAATATAGGTCAGCTTGGTAGGCACATTTTATACGCTAGTGTAAATGTCGAGTGTAAATACTGCAGAAACCACTTCAACATAGAAAGTCAATTTGGTTAGCACAATGTGATAAAAGTACGATGCTATGTCTATGTGTTGCGTTGCTGTCGTCGTGTTGTCGCGCCCCCGCTGCTCTCGTCGGTGGCAGCGGGGCGTTCGGGTGCGTGATCGGGGGTACGGTCGCTGCCTTCTCGGCAGGGGTTCTTCGGAAGGCGACACAAGGCGACGGGGGCGAACTCCAAAAGCAAAGGGGAGCAGGCGACAGGGAAAAGAAACCAAACAGCCAGAAACCGGAGCAGTGGTTTAAACCCCTTGCCCAAGGGGGTAGCCGTGGCCTTGCCCAGCAAGGAATCGAACCCCCGACCTCGCGGTCAGGAGTCCAACGCCTTTCGGACTACGCCACAGCCCCGGCTTTAGTTGGGGAAATGATTTTGGTTTGGCTTGGCGTCTCTGTTGTTTGCGTTTTCATCCCGCTTTTTGCTGACGACACTGTAAGCGTTGCTTCATTTTCAAAATAGGCTATGAAAGTCAACCAAAGCAATTACACGAATAGGAAAGAATTGTTTTGTAACACACCCTTGGTGTTCCGTTCTGATCCTACAGTTTGTTACTTTTCGATTTGTTTTCGCGCCAAACTCCTGTGAAAGGACGCCACCACCCCCCTGACGCATGCGTATCATGTAGTGTGGGTGGTGTCGCTTGCTTCCATATCGTATTCGTAAAGTGGTATTGTTACTGCTGTGAAAATGACAATCATTTTGCGCAAGCATTTGCCAAACGCCCGCGGTGCAACAACGCCTTAACACCGTGTTGTACGAACGGACTAACACGAACCACCTGTCGTGAAGAGATTAATCAAACGCCTTGTTTGCCGTGGACCACGTGCAATTGCCGCGGAGTTCTCACCGACGGCGCAAACCGACTGACGGACTTCGCAGTCGGCGACACTGCTGCCTGTGGCAGTGGGGGAGTGATGTGTCGGCGTCCTCGTCTCTCTCCACTCCACGACGCGCCCACGGTTGTGCGCAAGGAGGCAGGCGGCGGCCGCGCCCGTGCGTATAGGCGGACGTCGTGTGGCCCGTGGACGGTCGATGGCGGGCAGCCATGGCAACGGGCCGCGAAACACGCGTCCATAGCCGCAGCTTCCTCGGCGCCGCTCCCTTTGCGAGAATTCGCCTGCTGAGAACGTTGACGAGTGTGACAGCCGACTCGGTCTGTCTGTACTCTATTTGCGAAACGCCGCGGTTGTGCTGTGGCTCTTGTTACGGCTAACGACGGGTATGGCCGCCGACTTTTGTGCAGAGACGAGAGCGGAATTCGAAGGTCAGCGACAATCAGTATCGATGCGACCCGCTCTGCGCTCTGCGCTCTGCGACAATCACAATCACAAATCACAATTCCTCCGCAGGCCTGATAACTCGGCCGCAGCTGACGGACAAGCTCCTGTCGCGGCCGCCCTTTCGCTTCCTGCACGACGTCGTGATGTCCGTGCGTCAAGCGACGGCGTACCCTCCCGACGGCAGTTTCCCGGTGGAGCAGCTGGACGCGTCGAAGGTGACGGAGAAGGAGAGCAAGCTCGCCTTCCTCAAGCGCCTCCTCGAGCTCGTCCAGACGACGCTGGGCGAGACCGTCGACGTCCGCCCTTCCAAGGTCATGGGCGGACTAGAGCCCGAGAAGACCAACGCTCTGCTCAGGGTCGGTAGATCGGCGCAGTACGAAAGTGGCCTTGCATCGCCGCGAACTCAACTTTAGGCGCTGGCGCGAGCCGCAAAGCTGTCGAGCCAGACGGTCGACGCGGGTCCTGGCAGCTCGGCTGGCTCCAACAAGGAGAACCGAGCTGAACTCTCTAATGGCGAAAAGCCAAAAGAAAGAAAAGAAAAAAGCACAGAACGCGGAAAAGACAAGCACAAAACGTCACACAAGTCAAAGGACAAAGAGAAAGATACAACGGAAAAAGGAAAAGACAAAGATAAGCCCAATGAAAAAAGCAAAGCCAAAGAAAGGCATCGCAGTAAAGAAAAGGAGAATGGTAAGGTGAAAGATAAAACTGACCGCGACAAAAGCAAACACAAAGACAAGAACAGAGAAGAGTCGAAGGACCGCAAAGAGAAAAACGAGCGCAAAGAAAACGATTCAAAGCCGCCAAAGAAGGAGAAGCACAAGAGCAAAGACGAGAGTCGCAAACGAAGCGAACGAGACGCCAGTGTGGAGAAAGAGAAGCCCCACCGGAAATCCAGCAAGGAAAAGAGCAAGGTGTCCAAGAGGGACATAGTTCCTCCTCCTGCACCGGCGTCAGAGGCGACCAGCAGCTCGTCGACGACTCAACCGGCGGTCGCGGCGTTAGTGCCGAGCTCTGCGCCCGCTGCGACCGACGACCCGCAGCCGCCCCCGTCGGCCGCTCGGTCGCCGTCCCGCGTCCAGCGCGCGGGCCCCGTCGGCCGGCCGGCCAGTTCTATGGGCAACAGGCCGGGCACTTCGTTGGGCAGACCCGGCACCTCGATGGGACGTGCCGCACCACCGCGTCTCAAGCGCAAGGAAGTCGGCGAAGTCGACCCGCAGGTACTGCCGCGCGCTTCGGAATCTTTAAAACTTGTTTGTCTATGTATGTCGACTGAGGGCTGCCAACGATTGCAGACGGTTCAACTGCAGCAGCAGGCGGCTTTGGGCCAAGAAGGAGAAACACGAAACCTGATTATTGCAGGGACTGATGAGGCCAAAGCTGAGGATGACAACTTTCTGGTAGAAGAGCCCGTGACAGGTGCATTTCAATTGGTTTGCCCCATCCTTCACTAACCGTATACACTTTTAGTACAGTACACTCTTTATGGGCAATGTAACTACAGCATACGGTACACTTTAACACAAGCGCTGTCATTTGAGGCGGTGGGACGAGCGAAGCGGATTCCGGGGTGGCGGCGGACGCGGACGACCTGGACGCGGCCGAGCACGGCGGCCTCGTCCGTAAGATCCTGGAGACGAAGAAGGAGTTGGAGAGCGGCCTGGCCGACGACAAGAAAGGCCCCGCTGGCGGGGTCGCGACCGTCGTCTTCGACGAGGCCGAGAAGGAGAAGGCGCGCAAGGAGGCCGCCCGTCTGCAGGACGCCATTCAAAAGCTGACCCGAAGCAGTCACCCGCTGGGCCGACTGCTCGACTACTTGCAGGTGAGAGTCGCTCGGGCGCGTGGCCGGAGTGGCTTTCTTTCGACGGAATGGCGCGGCGCTTCGCAGGAGGACCTGGACAGCATGCTGCGCGAGCTGTCCCAGTGGCGCCAGGAGCAGCGCGAGAACGCGGCCCGCCTGCGCCAGACGGTGGGCACGCGCGTGTCGGCCGACATCGAGGGCATGCGCATCCGCCTGCGCGACCTCGACGCCGGCATCGCCCAGACCACCGACCAGATCGCCGCCGCGCGCGCCGTCGTCCTCAGCAACGACCGACGCCTCCACGAGCTCATTCAGGGCGGCGTCGGCAGGTGAGCGCCACCGCCAGCCAACACTCGGCTCCGCACTGTGATAGTTGAACGACGCGTACTCGCCATTCTCCGCCGATACTTTTCTCTCAACGAATTCTACGATCCGTTGGTGTGTGTTCACGATGAGGCGGACGTTTTGCCAACTCTTTATTGCTCAACAGCGCTTGGAGGGGTCCAGTTTTGATTCGGAGGTCACCCTACTAGTGCAAGTAGTGTAGTGTACATGCACACGCACACACGGGCACGCCACGACTGTCGGCTGGCGGCGTCTTGGGAGCGTCGTCGTCATCGTCGTCGTCTACTTGCCGAAACGCATCGCTGCATCCTTCAGCTTACGCCCTGAACTAGCGCCGAGTCACGTTTGTCCGGCAAACAAAGGCAAACACTCTCCATGCATAGTGCGCAGTCGAAAAAAAGGGTGCGCAGCAAACAAAAGCACAGGGTGGCCGAGTACTGACTTCTCTTCGTTGTCGCCATCCCGCTTTCCAAATCGCATCACCCCAGGAACCGATTTCTTTCCGAAGCGCATCACTCCGGGAACGGGGGCCCTCTTGCCGAAGCGCATGACTCCGGGCACGTCCGACCTCTTGCCGAATCGCATCACTCCCGGCACTTGAGATCTCTTGCCGAATCTCATGACGCCGGGAACCTCGGCTCGCTTGCCGAACCGCATGACGCCCGGCACGCTTCCGTCGCGCTTGCCGAAGCGCATGACGCCGGGCACGGCGCGCTTTCCGAGCCGCATGAGGATGACGTCGCGGTTGGAGAGGACGCGCTTGAGGTCGTCGCCCCACTCGCCGTCGTAGCGCTTCAGCAGCAGCGCCGGCTCCTCCTCGTCGTCGGGCAAGAAGTCTCCTGCGGAAACGAGGCATAGGAGAGGGCGTCAAAGGGTGTCAAAGAACGCGAGAGTGACTGAGTGAGTGAGCGAGTGAGTGGGGTTGTGCGCAGCGGAAAAACTGTTGAGTGCTCGCGAGGCTGAAAAAACAGCAAGAGAAGAGGAGTAGTCGCGCAGGCACGAACCCTGTCAAATACCCCGTTTGTGAAAATAGAGGATAAACGGCTTGAGCGCCTCGCCCTCATCGCCTGCCGCCGCGCGCTTGATGAACGATGACACTGCTGAATAAGGTTGAGAAGGAAGGAACTTTGCGGGATTCCATTCCACCTCGCTTCTCCTCCGCGTCGAAGCCGCCGTCTTCTTCGAACGACTCGCCGTCGTCGTCGGACCGCTTGATGAAGGCGGACGGGTCTCGTTTAATGAACGCGCTAACTGATGGCGAGCGTTTGATAAAGGCGCTCCGAGCGCGCTTGATGAAGCGACTGCTCAACGCTGCGAACCGATCACTTGTATGCGTGCGACAACTGACGCCCAATCGCCTGCGCTTTCGCTCCGCAACGCAAAGGACCGTACTCGACGCGATGGCGGCGGTGCTGAGCAGCAGCAGGAGGCAGACGACGGCCCTCATTTCTTGTTGGCTTGACGTTCTTCTGCTTCTCCTTGCGTTGGACCTGACACAGCTCGTGCCTGAAACTGCTGGGTCGTCACTTGCGATGGACGCCGAAGCGACTCGCGGAAGTTTCTGCGCGGTTGGAAACGGAAAATTGCTAATGGGGCGGGGCACGCGCCGAGTCTGTCGCGCCGAAAATTGGACGGCGCTTCCCTCATCAATACGCGTCCCGCAGTCGGCGGCCCCGCCCACGGGCCAATTCCTTTTCTTCGACTTCTCCGCTTATTGGATTCGACTTTGGAAGCTGAGTGACAAGCGCCGAATGAGCGCAACGTCGGCGCAGGAGGGCGGCGCCGAAATGAATCGGCCCGACCGGAAGCACGTGAGTGACGAAATTGGAGTCCCTGTTGAGACAACAAGGACAGCTTCCGGTCTCGGGTATCGTTCGGCTACCGCGCCCGACAGACCTTGCCCACCGTTTAACGCGGCTATTTTGTTGATTGCTCCTGTTGTCAGTACGTGGAGACAACATATTGACCGCAACTGCACTCGAAGTGCGAACGTGTCGGGACGTAGAGAAACATACATAGTTCCCCCGCCGCAGAACAAACCAACAAATGTTCTAGCAATCGTTGATGAAGTCTGGCTACCATAGCTCTTGTTTTGTCCATTACTGTATGACTTCCACCCACCCACTGAATTGGGAAAGTGTAAAATCGTCAAATGGATAGCGTCAAAGGCAATTTGTATCGGTCAACAACACGGCTCGATGAGTGGCTTTGCGCAGAGAGGAGATGAGTGCAAACAGAGATGCGATTTCACGAGGGCGATCGTGCGATTTGTGCGCGCACGCGTGGGCTGGCTCTAGTGGGTGTGGTCGTCCAACCCACCGAAGAGTGTACAACTGTGCCCACCTTGGAACGCGATTCGTTGCCTCTGAAAAAGAGTGGAAGAATCGCAACACGACATGGGCAGGCACGGGGAGGAAATTCAGGAGTGGGTGTCACGTCGTCTAGCCTGAGCGCCTGCTTGCCTGCACAACACGTCGAGCAAGCAGAACGTGCATGGTGCAAACTACACGTACTGCAAACTAAAACTGCAACTTTCTTACTGAAAAATTCTATGTTGAATGACTAAAGCAGAAAGAAAGAAAAACAAACTGAAGGACTGCTGCGTGCAGGTGATGCTGTTCGGAGGTTCATTTATTAACTCCATTACTCTAACCCAGCTTGCACGATTTATCTTAACCTTAATCGATTTATCTATCAACTTGAAATTTTGGAGGTTTTGATTTCTAAATTTGGTTTGGTCGTTTTCTAAAATAAAAGTTGTTGGATTTGCATAAAAGTGGGTTCTTTTGAACAGACTCTATCGCATTGCGCGTAGATAGTAGCTCGCCGCTCGCTGGTATACGGTTCGGCTGGGCGACACCAAAAGCGATCTCTGGCGTAAAAGTCAGCAGGTTTAGAGCAGGCTACTAGGTCAGTCGCAGGTGTGAGAGAGGCGTGCTCTACAACCATCGAAAAAATAGGTCAAGGTGGTTCAAAAGCACCCATATGTAATTGTATTCATTAATTGCACTCCACTCACATAGCAATTGCCCCCTCTACCTCCCTCTGCAATACAGGGTGGGTTTGCCAACTTTGACTGGCTACTGTGCTTCGCTGCGTTGACGGATTTTACCCAAATTTTGCACGCATACGCTACCAAGTCTAACTTAGATATGTGAAAAATTTCAGTGGGATCAAACAAACCGGGATTTATTCAGCACAACACAGAATCACTCATTTTCAAAGTGACCGCCGTCTGCGAACTGCACTTGGTACACCTGTCAGCAACGGAACGGCAAATTCGAGAGCACAAATCGGCGTCGAAGTGAGCAAACGCATTTTCAATAGCTTCTTTCAGCTCTACTATGGAATTGGACGGCCAGTCGAACGGTCCTCCACGACCCAGCCGCTTTTGAAGGTTTTGACGCTGACTTTCAGCCATTGTATTCGACTTTCTAACACTGACTTCGGCGCGCCACACAACAGATGCAAATTCGTATACGGTATTAACGTGAAAATCAGGAATTCCATTCGAGACACCATTAAAGCAACACATCTCAACGGTCAAGGGTAAAACCTAGCACATATCTAAGCTAGACTTGGTGGCGTATGCGTGCAAAATTTCGGTAAAATCCGTCAACGCAGCGAAGCACAGTAGCCAGTCAAAGTTGGCAAACCCACCATGCGAAACGGTAGGGGTCAGGGTGGCTTATCATGAGGTTGTGTCACAACTCACAAAATGTCTCTCGTTCGCAATGCCCTGCAAGGTCGCTCGCTCGGTGTCTACTGTAAGTTTTAATTGTCCGTGGAGGGACAAGCGAGAACGTTGAGTATCTCGCGAACGCGCAGCCAACGCACAGAGACACACACGAACGACACAGCGGACAAGACGAGAAGCTGTACAGAAAAGCTCTGTGGAGTCGTTTGCGTGCGTGCACGCCACCGACATTAGCTCCTCTTGCACGTGCGCGCGCGAGAGATTATTGTAGAAGGGCGACTGAGAAAGCACGAATCGTCGTCATATCATCGTCTCGCACCGAGAGAGAGCACCTTCGGGCGCGTGTGAGTCTTCGACCGCGCGCGTCGTTAGAGCCAGAGCTGGACGGTGCGCTTCTTGCCGCTCTTCTTCTGGAACAAGCACTGGATGGGCGAGAAGTAGCAGTTGCGCGGCCGCTGGTAGCGCCGTCGACGCCGCACGCGCACCAGCGGCCGGCCCGGCGACGACGACGACGGAGAAGGCGCAGCGCCTGCGTCGTCGGCGGCGGCGAGTCGCTGCAGCAGGCGCTCGGCGCGACGCCGCCGCAGCAGCTGCGCCAACAGGTGCCCCGCCGCTCTGCAATCAACACTGACACTTGACACTGTGGACGCCGCGACGCGAGCTTGAGGAGATTCACAAACCTTATGTCATCGTCGTCATCTCCGACAGCCGATGAGATCAGTAGCGGTAGTAGCAAGGAAAGAAGTAGCAGGAGTGACGGGTCCGTTAGCTTCATGGCCGTAGCTGACGGCGTGTTGGTTCGGCGATTTCTAGTTCCTGTTCACTTGTTCACTGGTGGCGCGCGCCACTGAAGCTGGACGGGAGCAGCTCTGGCGTCGGTAGGCGGCGGCGGCGGTGGCTTGCGATCCAGGCGTGTGTGTGTGTCCTCCTCTCTGGGCGGCAGCAGTCACGACGAGTCGAGAATGTTGTCAGCAACGCCCAAAAACGCCTCGGCGTGCGAGCGGCTGCGAGCGACTTGCGACTGGTGCGGTGGCGAGAAGGCCGGACTTGGCAGTGGGTGGACAAAAACAGCTCGGACTAGCCTTTGCGAGTTGGCGCGGGCGCGGCGACGACGAGCTGAACAAACAGGCGGCGTGGTGGACCCTTCGACAGTGCTAGACAGGTATAGGTAGGACACGCTGCGCGCAATTGGGGACGTCATCCGCCCAAGACGGAAAGAGACCACGAGCGCAGTGGACCACTGACTACCCTTGTCGACAACTGCCCGTGGTCGAGCGCGCAATCGCACACACACTACTCGTCGCAGTCAGGTACTACGGTACCTATGTGTGCGGGACGCGCGGTAAATGAATACGTCTTATAAGAATTTTTGAGCTGCTGGTCAGACAGTCTTCAGTTCGTGAATTTTAAAGAAGAAGAAGGCGTCATCGTGGCAAGGCTGGAATTCAGCGCACGCCACTGATACAATGGGATGAGTAGAGCGTTTTTTGGCAACAAAGGATGTAAAAGCGCCGGGGAATGCTTTAAACATCGATGGGGTGTTACTCGGAGGACGACAACAACAAAGCAATGTTCCGCCCGCCACTGACAGATCACCAACAAACACTGTGTGTGGGTGGTAGGCGGAACAAGAAAGTGGCGCGTCAAGTGCTAGCAGCTAGCAAACATGAGTCAAACCAATTGGGTTGTAGAGAAGCCGGGGGGGGGGGGCGGGTTATGAAGTGAAGTGGGAAGGGAGCGGCTGGGGCTTTGTGCAAGAAGATGGTGGGCTGGTGGCGCATTGTAGTAGACGAAGAGTAGTAGTGGCGCGGCTTGCCAGCGTCGCGAGCCATTCATTCGGCGGCAGTTGCGCGCGCTCGCGCGGCCGCGCGGGCGTCAACAAAGCGTTGCCGGCATGCCGCGCCCGTGAGTAAAAGAAGCCGCGGCGCCGATTCACGGCGCCTGCGCGGCGCGCACCAACTACCGTAAACGGCGCGTTCCGCCCATTCCGACTCGGCGGTACTTCGAGCGAGTAATCCTCTTATGCACGCCCAATTGCGCAAATCGAAGATAGCGCCAACACAGAGGGCGAGCGCCTCGCGAATTCCAGTGTCCTTCGGGTTCGGGGGAATCGCTGGAAAGAAGGGGGGGGGGGAGAGGGAAGAGAAAAGGAAAGTAGGGTGCTGTGTGGAGGGCGCGTGCATTCGCGTCGCGTCGCGCCGCGTCCGCGGAAGGCCCGCGGCCAAGACTGCGCGGCGACGGGGAACGGCGACGACGAAATCCTGGACGACGAGCAGTGGCGTCGTCTCGTCGCCGTCCCACGCCCGCCCGCCCGCCCGCCCGCCCCACTGACGCAACCAGCGGTCGACTGACAACGACGATTATGGCGCTTATTTGCGCTTCAATTCCGCTGATGGCCCACCAGTTTGACATGCGCCTCCGTAAGCCAAGAAGGCACGACGAGCACGCCTCTGGAGCCGCGGCGACCGACACCCACACTCGGTAAACAGAAGGTTTAATGGGATTGCTGCTGAGTTCGGACGCCGTTCGCCGAGGAAACCAACTGGCCGTGACCGGCGAACGCATGCGAGCATACGCACGCACGCACGCCTAATCAACGTATACACGTGACGTATCGATGGGCTGTAACGGATGTGGTAGCGGAGCGGATGGTAACGATGCACGTCGTTCAAAATGAGTAGACGCATCGGCCACAAGGATGCGCAAATGGATGACGACACTCGACAACCCGAGCATTGGCTGAACAAACGCTTCCAAGCCCATTCACCAACCTAACATAGATACAGCAAGGCATTTTGCGGGTCATCGAGCTACGGCCAGGCGGCATCCATCATCCACCAAAAACCGTACGAAGCAGTGTGGTGAACGCGAACAATGCCTATGACAACAACTTCCCAGCGCATTGCATCATCGAACGTTAAACGCCCCACCGTGGCCGCATGGCCAAATCATTTCCAACTTGGAACCGTCTACCGTATTGCAGGAAACTACGAAACTGCCAACAGTTGCAAGTCAAAAGGAAGAGTGACGACGATCGAGTGTTGATGGAAAGCTAAGGACGAGGACGCACGAGGAAAGAAAGCTTAGCCGAGCCTACGGATCGCATCACCTGAGCTGGCTCAAAGAGACTTGTTGATTCTTCTCATTCGATCGGCAGTGGGCGTCCTACAAAGATAGACTTACTCCATCGCGTGACCTTTCTGGCGCGCCCCTCTCGGCGGCTCTTTCATAACTCCAGCGCCTCACGTTCACACGTATACGCACCTGAGCTGGCCACGTGGGTAGGGTACGCCAGCGGAGTCCGGTGACATGATCTCGCGCTACTCTACTCACGGTCTGACGCAAGCGAGCGCCGTTGTGTCACTGTGCAAACATAAGCTCTACTAGTCGCTCCATTTATTGAATTGATTGACAAGCACGCTCGTCGCAGTCGCAGTCATTTCGCATTATAGTTTCGTTTGAATCGAGAGGGTTTCACACAGAATGTTGAAATAAAAAAAATGGCGGCCGTTAATACCGTAGGAACAGAAGTTGAGACAAAACTTTACGCTCAGCCTTCCTTATTTTGTTTGGAGCGGAGACTATAATTGCTGAGAATACGGATTTAAAACTTTTACAATAAAAACCACGTCCTGAACGGAGCACGTTGCCCAAAATAGCGCATATTTGCATTTCACCAAGCACAACTTTTCGCCGATAGGCAAATCGTCGCAAATTCACTATAGTTTTGTCTTGCGTAGCTTCCATACTTCGTTTGGCATTTTACAGTGTAGCTGCTTACTCAGCATATGTATTTGACTGCTGTTAATCGGTTGCCAGCAGCAGCAGGCAGCTGTTGCTGAGCCAGAAGCGACCTATTTTACGGGGTGGGCCAGGCTGACCCACACCCCCCCCCCCCCTCCCAAAGGCGAGCCGTCTATAAGCGAGAGAGATGGCGTGCGCCACAAAATGACGCTCCGTGGAGTCGTGACCTCTGCCTGCAGCCCCGGGCAGCGCGCAAGCAGCGCTGCGTCGCGCCCTCCTCGACGTGGTGTTGGACAATGCGCGCTACTTTCCACGCTTCAGCGTCGACGCCGCTGCCGCCAAATACGCCCTTTATGGACTCTCAGTACGGTAGCTGTTGGTATTTAACTGCGCGCAATACACACTGAGGAAAGTAATCGCGGAGCCACAGTGGTAGCTATTGTAACCAACGGACACGACTACACTCATCGCTTGCTGACTAAACGAGCCTAAAATTTGACGATGCGGACATTAGTCGATTGTACAAATACCGTAAATCTGCCAACAGTGCCCCCTCTCCAATAGTGTCCCCAGGTCAAGAAGTGCCAAACGATTTCCGCTACAGAGGGACACAAATCAAGCAGCAGCGAGTGATGTAGAAGTAGTGTGTGCACAGCTACGCCCATTAATAAATGACATTCCAGGAACTTTGAACTGATCACCTAAAAACGCAAAAAAAATTCCAATAGTGCCCCCAGGTAGAGCGAGATTAAAAGTATAGTGCCCGGGCACTATTGGAGGATTTACGGTACGAAGACGTATCGTAATGAGTATCGCATCGTAATGAACCAGAGTATCGTAATGAAGTGAGGTGTGAGATGTTGCTTTATACCAGTGAAGTGCTAACGCACCCAAAAGACAGTGGTTCCTCTGCGCTCACTTTCACATCAAGCATTCACAATAAAGCATTCCTGTTCAGAAAGTCGGGACTTGTTCACGCAACAGGGACATTAGAATGGTTATTCTGTGGTGCGTACCGTGATAGGAGGCGAAGAAATACGACAAGGGCGCGCGCGCACGCGTCGTGTGTCGTCATCTCATCTGGGTAGGTAGACGAGTTCGTTTTTGAACGTGTCCACCTGGACGAGGAGAGGAGGGAGAGGAGGATGGAAGAGGCATCGTCTGCGATGTCGGAGATCCAGATCGAGCCGGTGACGGCGGAGCAGCTGGAGGCGATTCGGTTCGCGCTGAAGATGACGGCCGTGAAGACGGAGGGCTCGGACTCGGGCTACGACAGCACGCCCGCCTCCGTCTCCGCGCCCACCTCCGCGTCAGCGCCCCACGCCGAGTCGGCCGGCTGGTCGCCCCCGCAGCCCGCCCACCAACAGGCGGCGCTGGGACCCCAGCAGCAGCAGCCGCCGCGCCGCGTCGACCGCAACGCCAACAACAAGCGAGCCTCGCCAGCGCCCCTCGACGACGCCGAGCCGCTGTCGAAGCGGCCCAAGAACAGTATGGATGGACTCGGCGCGCTCCTCAGCAGCCTTAGAACGCCCAGCCTCAGCGTTGTGCAACCCGCATCGTCAGAACCAGTCAAAGGTGCGACTAATACCGAGACAACCTCACATTCAGTGCAGAAACACTGTGCTTGACAGAACATTGCAAGAGTAAATGTACTGAATCTTGGCGTTATTCTGAACGTGTGGGCTAGAGCACTGATAATGATGTTCAGTATTATTGTTTTCATCTTACTGTATGTGTCTCTTATGCAAATAGTTGGGTTTGAATGTTTGAAAGTTACTGTACGCTGTAGTGCTTCTCTTCATTCCGTGGTAGTCGTCAGCGGCGATATATACTTGCTTGAAAATGGCCCTAAGCGGCCGCGGGAGGGGCGATTTCAACCTAAAACGAATGGAGAAATTGAGAAGGAAGGACGCGGTCCGCCTAAAGAAGCACTTTCGACAAATTAACCTGAAACGAAAGTTGTGGGCCGCTCGGAAGCAGTCGCTTGGAATTCGTCTCGTCGTCAGCGATAATGAGGCTGTTACTACTAACTACTACTCGTCCGAGTCTAATCGGCCTCTCAGTGGGAAGCCTAAAAGAATATTCAAAGATGGCATTCATTACCCGAAGTAATGTGCCAATGCTTCGTTTTTCTTTTAGACAATCTTCCGTCAGCCGTGCCAGCATCGTCGAGTGCCGAATGTCGGCTCGAGTATCCGGTGGCCACCAGTAGTAGCGTCGTCGCGGCCGCGCCGCCGCCGTCCATGCAGGCGCGCTCCTTCCCCCCGAAAAAGGCTCACAAGGTGCGGTGCGGTGCACAGTTCACCTGCGTCATGTCTTCTTGTCATGCAGTTGCTCACCTTCTTGAGCTTTAGGTGCAGTTCGTGCCCTATCCCGAAGTGTTGGGCCCGGAGGACATCCCGCCGGAGCCCGCCCATCCAACGGATCCGGAGGAGATCAGGAAGTTGATCAGGTATCTCGCGTGACGGCGGTTCGCGCGAAGAACTGCCTGCCAGTCTGCTGGTGCGCAGGGCCTCATGTCACCGCTGCAAGTGCTGCGGCACGCGCTTCGCCGACAAGTACGTGTACGGCAACCACCTGCAGTACTACCACCCGGAGGAGTTCGACAACTTCATGGCCGAACTGGAGGAGGTGAGCACCAGAGCAGTCTTCGGTTTGTCGACCAGATCAGAGGATGGTAGCGTTGCTGCGCCCCTCAGGAGATGGAGGAGCAGCGTCGGCAGGAGCTGGAGGAGAACAAGATCGAGGAGATCACCTCGGGCGGCTTCATTCCGCCCGTCAACGACGTCGACGCTCGCAACTACAGCCAGCTGGAACCAGACAAGTGCGTCTCCCCCCCCCCCCCCACACCTCCGCGTTCGCCCAGAGACGCGTGGTTGCGCCCCTGGTCAGGATTCCGTTGCCGGGCGAGCTGACGGGCGGCGTGGCGCCGACCTTCGACCGTCACGGCTGTCTGCGCCTGCCGCGGCGTCCGTTCAAGAAGAAGGTCTCGCCGCAGTGCTCGTTCTGCGACAAGCGCTTCCGCAACGAACTCAGTCTCCGCAAGCACGTGCTCAAGAAGCACCAGGAGGCGGTGGACGCCGTCCAGTGCAACCTCTGCTTCAAGGTGACCTGCCCGCCTGCGCGCGCTCAGTCGACAGTCGACCAATGAAAACCCTTGTGCGCGGTGGTTGCTGCAGGCTGTGCAGTCGCTGGAGCACCTGGAGCCGTCGAAGCACAACTGCGAGCTGCTCTACGTCTGCTACGAGTGCAAACCGATGCGGAACCTCTGCACGGAGCGCCGCCTCCTCAACCACCGCTCCAAGTTCCACCGGGGCGCCAACTCGGGCTTCCGATGCAACGACTGCGGCCGCAAGTTCCTGACGCCGCGCAAGCTGCGCAAGCACAAGAAGATGACGCACGTCGTCGAGCAGCCCTTCAAGTGCCACTTCTGCGACGAGTTCTTCCCCACGGAGACGCAGGTGCGCCCGCGCAGCACCCCCCCCCCCCCCCCCCCCCCCCCCCCCACCACCCCCTGTCCTCGGACTGATGTTATTACCCTGCGCCGTGCAGTGCGGCCTGCACGAGCGCGTGCACACGGGCAAGGTGCGCTTCGAGTGCAACGTCTGCGACTTCCGCGCCAACCGATGGGTCCGACTCGACAGGTGCAGCCGACACGCGTCGTGCGTGCGTGCGTGCGTGAGGAGGGACCATGTGGGCGCCCTGACGCAGGCACAAGCGGCAGGAGCACGGCTACCTGTGCGCCATCTGCCTCGAGAAGAAGAGCGAGTGGGCCGAGCTCAAGCACCACACCCTGCACGAGCACGGAGGCTATCTGACGAGCGAGAAGAATTCACGTAATTCCCCTCCGCCTTTGCTCCTTATTCATGGCCACAGTGCCTCCTCGGTCGACGACCACGAGCCTGCTCGCTGCCTCGACTGCGCCAGCTCGCGGCCTGGCCAGCCAGAAGGAGGCGGAGTACATCTCTCTCGCAGACGTGCAGAAATAAATGCGTTTTCTGTTGCCACTCTCGCGTGTGTGTTGCCCACCTCGGTGGATCGTGTACGGCTTCGGCGCTTAGTGATTTGACTGATTAAGTTGGCACGCTTTCAGGTGCTGCTGAACAATGCGTAACCGCTCGCTTGACGCCGATAATGCTTCAGGTTGCATCGAGAGTCCCCGCGTCTGGGTCATCTACAAGGGAGAGTGAACAAGGTCCGCCCGACCCTCGTCCAGAAGATTTGATTACTCGTTGGCGCGTTGTTCGTGTCGCTTCGTTTGTTTGTCCTCGATCTTTGGTTGTTATCGAGTAGTTGGCACTTTCTAGAACGCCTAGACGCTAGAGTTGCCTGGCCGCGATCGTCGAGGCGTCCAACTTTCGTTCCCCTGTTGTCGGCGCCGCTCTCCCCCGTTTGAGCAGCGCAAAACCGGTATGCGATACTTCCCCGAAAGCGTCTAGATTCCCGCGTCGTTACGCGTACTCCGTCTGCGCCGAGAGGTCTCGGGACGAATAAAGGTGCACGGCCGGTTGAGCGAACTCTTCGTCCGAGGCATCCGGGGGATCGCTCAGCGGACCCTTCTCTCGCCAAGGCGCGACGGGACCCAGTCAATGGCCGGTCCCGCCCGACGCTGCCGTCTCCCCCACCGGTCGCCTCGGACGACTCCGCCTGCTTGGACGAAGAAACGTGACAACAGCGTCTAATTCTTTGTTTTCAGCCGAAGAAACTGAAGCTGTTTAAAGGACGCTTGCAAGGTACCGTAACTAGTTGTATTAGTACGTGTTACCGTATGCCAGCTTCTAAACTAATAGAAAACCTCGGCTATTCGTTTCTTAAACCGGTCAAAACCAAAGTAAAAAGTCGTTTCCAAGAGATACGAACTATGCCTAGCGCTCTTAAGCGTACAGCGCTACCGTCGTAATGTCGCGAATCCCGTCGTTCACGCTCCTACGTAATATAATGGTACAACTTCCTCTGCAATAAACAGTTCAAACGCAATCTCATGGCAGACAATGCAGCGGACACGGTGCAATTAGTGCACGTGATGGGCTGTCGGATGTGCTGGAGGTTTGTTCGACACCACAATTGGTTTGTAGATTTGTAATACAGGTACACAATGGGAACTGTCGAAGCGCCTCCATTGAACAGTACTTTCGTCCGTGCGTTTCAACCGTGTGCAATGTGCCATTTCGTCCTCATACGTTACACTGTAATTCTTGTGCGCGTCTATGATGTTGTACGCACTTTGCACGCTCTGCGGGTCCCGTTGTGTATTTCTGTGGTCTTTTTACCCGTGCTGCCTACTTACTAACTACTCAGGTTTGCAGGCGCTTACATGTTTTTATTCTGCTGCTGTCAATCAACGTGCAGTAGTAGGTAGTACATGCAATGTACTTGTAGTTGCACGTGTGCAGCTGTTGACCATGGAAATGAAGAAAGCACAGGTGACGTGTCAATGCAATCCTTGCCTCGTTGTTCGTACTGACAAATACATTGGGTCGCCGACCGAGCAAACGTCACAGCTACAGCGCGTGCCGTCTTTCAAAATAGCGAGAGAGAGAGAGAGAGAGAGTCGCGAAATCCCTATTGTAGGCCGATTTTGGATCAGCAAAGAGCGAGCGCGGGGAAGAGATGAACCGCTACAAACTACGTTGTGCTTCTGCAGGTGACGTCCTTGATCTTGGGCGGCGGGATTCCACCGGAAGGATCGAAGGCGCCCCCGTCGGCGGCCACCCAGACGGCCTTGTAGCGGCGCGAGCCGTAGCGACCGTAGCGGCCGTAGCGGCGGCCATAGCGACGGCCCCGGTAGCGTCGTCTGCGCCGGTAGCGGCGACGGCCGTAGCGCGCGCTGCGCCGCTCGCGGCCGTGCAGCAACGCGCCCTCCTCCTCCAGCGCCTCGGCGCCCTCCTCCGGCGCCTCGGCGCCCAAGGCCGCCTCGCCGAAGAGGTCGTCGGGCAGCGCCTCCTGCTCGCTCCCTTCCGCCGCCCCCGCCGCGGTCTCTGCCTGCTCGTAGCCGTATCGATGGTGTCGCCGGCCCTTGCGGTGACGACGGTAATAGTAGTGGTCGTCGTCATCGTCGTCGTAGTAGTAGCCGTCGCCGTAGTAGTAGTAGTGGTCGTCGTAACGGTCGTAGTCGTCGTCGTCGTCGTCGTCATCATCGTCGTCATCGTCATCGTCGTCGTCGTCGTAATAGTCGTGTCTGTCGTAGTAGCGGCCGCGCCGGTAGCCGCGTTTCGACTTGACTGAATCACGAGAAGGAATGGAGGAAGGCGAAAAGATCGCGATGGAAGAGTATCGCGATGGAACAGCGCAATTCAACGCACCGAGTGCGCAGAAGGCGACGACTTCATTGGTGGCTACGCTGGCCAAGTTCACGTCCACCGTCGTGCCATCAGTGCTCGTCACGGCGATCACGGTGGTGGCCGCCGAAGTGCAGCTGGCGAGCACCGCGTGGCCCGGCTCCCACCGGTTGTCTGCAAGCGAACTGACGCTGCTCGGAGCCCTTCGAAGTTGCCGTCGTTCGCACTGGAAGGGGCCGTCGTCGGGTAGTAGGCCGTGATCGTCGGCGTGCCGGCGGAGCCCGACGTCGCCTTCAGCGGCTTGCAGCGGTAGCTATGCGAGCGGCGTCTTCGGCATCGACCGTAGCCGCCGCCATAGCCGCCGCCGTACCGATCTGAAGCTGCTTTGGCCCTTGTTGCAACCCGTCTTCAAGTTACAAAAATGCCGTTACTCATCACCAACCCTTGTTTTTGACAAGTCTGTAGAAGTAGTAGAGGAAGCTCTGCTGTTCCGAGCGCAGCGACTTGATGGCCGACTTTGCTTGCCAGGCCAGCTCGTCGCTCGAGCGCTCTAGCTTGCCCGTCTGCAGTGGCGCGTATTATGGTTACGGAGATACGACTGCAGGCGCGCGCGGCTGACGAGAAGGCGAGTACACTCACCACTTCCTGAAGACGCTCCGGTTGGACGCCGCAGCACTGGTCGTCGGAGCGGGCGGCGTAGGCGCGGATGGGGTTGGGCTGAGAGGGCGAGGTGTCGTAGTTGGCCGACTCGGACGGCGCGCAGTTCGCCAGCCTCGGCCCCTCGAGCAGCAGAAACGCCGTCGCCAGCGGCACCAAGCGACCGAGTCGCATTTTCGAGCGCGCGATTCGTCCCGCTCAACAGACTGACTCGGCGCCGCCAGCGCCGACGAGCGGCGGCGATCCAAGAATGCCAACTAGACAGCGAGCCGGGTAAAAAGAGACAAAAAACGGCAGCGAAGAGAGCGTCTGTTTCGCAAAAATTTATACAAGTGCAAATGTTATGTTTGCAATCCGCTGACGCGATGCTCGCAACAGCTCAGTGTGGAAAGGAGACAGGTGAGGTTAATGTCTCTGCTGTGCCATCAGTCTCTGTCGCTCAACAAATGTAGTGTGTGCGTCATTGCGTCATTGGCGGCGCTAAAGGGGGGGGGGGGGGGAGGAGAGGGGGGGATGGCAGGGGGATAATTGCTCGCTCAATCTTTGCGGCTGCCCCCCCCCCATCTTTCTCAAGTCAATTCTTGTATACGATTCTGTGCCACCAATTTCTCTAAACGTTTGCCTGAGTCGCTGTGTTTTCTTAGAAGACGATACAGTTTTATTTGGTCTGTTGGTTGGTCTAAAGCACCAGCTCTGCCTCTCAACAAGCTCCATGGTCCTACAACAATGTGTCTGCAGCGCTTTGTTCGACAGAGAACCCGCATTGTTATGTCATCAAAATTATGTAAGCAAAATTGACTGAATTGAGTGAAGATTTGCAGTGCTGTCGTCATTCCAAAGGTCACCGACCGTCCCATTGCGCCGGACGAAAGCTTGAACGCACACACAGACAACGCAGTGGTTGGCTTCGCTTGGATGGCTGTGGGAGCATACCTGCTGTATTTTCAATCGCGCCTAATGCAGCGTGTCGAGAACTTGTGCCACCCAACAGCAGTCAACAACTATTGGAACTATCTCTTTTTGATGGAACAGGAGATCTCCACCGCGACGTCTTTTATGTGCTTCGCTCTTTTGTAACTGTTGAAGACGCTTTGGGCGCGGCCCACGAGTTTCCCGTAGGGTGTCTGTTTCGCGATCTTGATGAGCATCTTCTTGACGTTGATCGACTTGAGCAGGTTTTCCAAGCGTTTGCCATCCTCGGAGCAGACGAGCGCGGTGATTTGGTCGCCGTATTCGCCGAGCAGGCCCTTGCTGGCGAACAGCTTCAGGGCGCGGTTCCGCTCGGCGACGTCCTTGATCTTCTTCAGGTCGCGGATGATGGGCGTCAACTCCTTGACAAACTTGGCGTTGTCGTAGACGGTGACGCCCAGGTCGACGGCCTCGTAGACGACGAGCGCGTTCACGAGGAACGTGCCCAGCGGTACGAGGAAGAGCGGCACCACCGCGTCCGCGAATCGCTCCTGCTGCCGCAGGCCCCAGTCCGACACCAGCAAGCCCAGCAGCAGAACTGCAGACGACGACGCCTTCATCGTTTCCCAGCTCACCACAACTGATGCAGCACTTGCTGAGAGCAAGCTCGAGGTGACTGATTGACAACGCTGTGATTCTCGTATTTCTGGAAGAAAGACGGCTGCCAATTTGCGTTAGCAGTCGTTATTCCGGACGACAGCTGTAGTGATACATAAAAGTGAATAGAATCCAATAACATGTTTGCTCTGCTCATTGTTCCTGTGCTCTGCCGCTTGCTGTGCACAGTTTTTCTTCATTGTTTTGTTGGTTGGATAGGTTTGACTGGGATCAGTCTTGCGGTCAGTCAATAGTCTTGACGAACGCAATTTGGTGTGTGCGTCTTTTGGCTCTTCAATGTACTGAGCGTACGCAGTGTAGTGGAGTCCTGTGGGGATCAACCGATGCAGACAGAGCCGTACGCAGAACTCGAACGAGCACCTGGCAACATGAAAATACAAAGTTGTGACACTTGGGGGTGACTTTAAGAAGAACTGTCATGCTGAAGACACGCCTTGCGCCAACCGCCTTGGGCATCACGAACGATGAGCAGGGATGGTTGAATTGTCGTTCGCTCGTTGTTTTGAAACTTGAAAGAATTGACGGGAATTGATTGTACTTAATTTTTTTTTTGTCTTTAGTTTTTTAGGCTTGAAAATGTCTTGTAGGGCGGTTCACTTTCTTTCGGTCGACAGGCGGTCTTTGGTTTTTCTAGCGACATTCAGTCCATCAGTGATGAGTGAAATGCTAAACAAGTTCAGTCTCGTTAGGATTTCTCAAAGATTTGGCAGATGTCTATGTTGCGCTTGGTATTGTAACATCCTATTTTCTACAAAGTATTGGACACATCGATTTAATGCAGTGAGGCACAGCGACCGATCAAAGTTGAGAAAGTCACCATGGAAAGCTTGTAGAATCCCGACAGACACCGTATCGTTGACGACGTCGACGCCGTAATAGCAACGCGTATTGTCCTGTACCATTAGGTACCGGACGAGCGATACTGTCTGAGTCCCGCACTTCACGCAATGTTTCGCCCTAATTAGCTTCGGACAGAACAATTGCGCGCTCCACTACCTAATTAGTTTCCGTTTCTGACTGACAATATGTCCTATTAGCGCGCGTTTCGTTTAAAGCAGTGGTTCGGAAGCTACATACAATTCTGAGCAGCGACAGCCAGAAGATGCTCTCGGTTTTCCGCAACTCCTCGTCAGCCGTGGAGGACTTGCTGGCGGGCGCGACTCTGAGCGCCTTCAGCAGCGTGTGCATTCTCGTCTACGGCGTCGTCTGCGCGGGACTCTGGCAACTGACGGCCCAGCAGCCCACCTTCTGCCTCTTCCTCAGCAGCGGCCTGGCCGACATGCTCGTCATGGTCGTCTTCGTCCCGCTCGGCGTCCAGATCCTGCTCCAGGAGCACGCCGACTCGGTCGAGTGGCCGCCCAACTGGCTCGTGAGCTGCGTCATGTTGGCCGCTTGGTTTTCCCTCTGCTTCCACTACGTCCTCATCGCCCTCAACCGCTTCTGCGCCGTCGTCTTCTACAAGCGCAAGATCGAGACGATCTTCACGAGGAGCATCACGCTCGGCTGCTGCGCGTCAGGGTCGCGCGCTGGCCAACACGCTCAGTTGCTCCTGTAGTAAAAACAACAAATCTGGTTTGGCAATGCGAATCGAATACGAGGCCACCGTGCGACTCTACCCCCTCAGCCTGGGGTCTTGGGGGCTTCCTGGGGCTGTATGAGAACTGGCTATGCGACGGGGCCGCGGCGACGCTGCAGCCTGCCGAGTACGCGCTGACGCCAAGCAACGAGACGCTCTTCGTGGACTCGGGCGCCATCCTCGTGGCCTACGCTGTGAACGCTTTCGGCTTCTTCGGCATGATCGCCGTCTACGTCAGCCTCTTTTTCGTCATCCTCCTTTCCGCCGACCACAGGCGCGCGCTCATGGGTCAGCAGGTCGCTCCCCCCCTCCTGTGCTGGGCGGGGGGGGGGGGGGGGGGGGGGGGGGCGGGGGGGGGGGGGGGGGACGGGGGGGGGGGGGGGGGGGGGGGGGGGGGGGGGCCGCCCGCCCCCCCCCCCCCCCCCCCCCCCCCCCAGGGATTTTTGTTTTTACAGAACAACACCCCAACCCAGCCCCCCCCCCCCCGCCTTCCCCCCCCCGCCGCCCCCGCCCCGCCCACCCCCCGCACACACGAGGGACGCGGTGGGTTTGGTTATAATGGTACTTTTTGGTCTCAAATGGGTATAGGGTGAGTGTTTTTAGCTGTTTTGGCTATAACTGAGCGGCCGCCATGTGTTTTGGGTGGGGGGGGGGGGGGGGGGGGGGGGCCCCGCCCCCCCCCCCCCCCCCCGCGGGCCCCCCACACACACACACACACACACAGTCTGGACGAACGTTTCGTCAGAGGCAGCAGCGTCCAACGAATGTAGAGCCAAACAAAGTGTCTGGATATTTGCATTCGGTAGCGCATGACCGTTTTTGTTTGCATGACAAGAACTCGAGACAATGCAGTGCAACAATAGCTGAAGGGAACCCGATTTTTTTTGCCTGAGTTGCAAACATTTGGTATCTTCTTCTGTTGTTGTTTCTTTGCACTGCTACTTTGCGAGTATGTTCAGGCGGTGGGAGGACGGGTCAGTTCGGCGGCGTGCAGCGTCGTCTGCTGGTGGTGTCCGTGACGAACGCGACGTTCTTCGTCGCGCTCGCCGTCGTCTTCTTCGTGCCGGGCCTGCAGAGGAGGAAGTGGCACGCGCTGCTGCTCTTCGACCTGCCCATGGTCGCCAACTCCTTCACCAACGGCGCCCTACTCCTCCTCCTCAGCGTCGCCGTTCGCACAGAGCTGCGTGCGTGCAGGCCCACGCGAGGCGTTGCAGACTCTGCATGTGCACGCCCCACTAGCGGTGCGTTGTTCACATTCATCTAACTGCCCGCTAGTCGACGAGGCTGCGGCGCACTCGTGTGTTAGTGGCCGGAGTCGACACATGTTAGCAGTCTGTAATAATGTAATAATATTAGCAAAGAACCGAGGGGAAACATCGAGGGGGAAACAGACTTCCTCGCTGAATAGAGACTAGAAGACGGGCGGCTACAGACCATTCATCGGTCACAATTCGTTTCGCGTTTTGTAGTTCCCCTACCTTAAATGAGCCACCACCTAAAAGTCCAATTTTTTCAGTGTCTGGGTGTATATGCATGTACCTACCCTATGTGCGTGAAGTTACGTAGTTCGTTTGCAGTGGCGTAGCCAAGGGGGGAGGGGGGGGGCCCCCCCCCCCCATTCCCAAGAAAAATTTTCTCCCCCCAAAGCGTCTCAAAAAAAAAAACACCCCAACACCCCCGCCCGCCTTAAAAACAACAAAAAATACCCCCCGCACGGAAATCGCCGTTTTGCCATTGCTACGTTTTGGTTGATGTAGTCAGACACAGCGCCTGCGTTGGTGGGTGTCTGCTTCCCCGCCGTGGCCTGCCTTCCGGCCCCCCTGCATGAGTTTGGCCGATGGCTTCCCCCCCCCCGTCGCCTGGCTCGCCCTGTTCGTTTGTCTGTGTATGTGAGACTCTGCCCCCACACACACACACACATCGACCCTTCCAAATTGAGAGCGCCCTATAATTAGCCTCACCCCCTTGCAATTAGCTTGCTCTCACAGCCCGAATGAAACGATTAACCCCAAAGGGTCAAATTATTGCGCTTACGGTACGTGTGTACGTGTAATTCTTGACGCACGCAGGTCAAAGCTGTGATCTTTGCAAAAATGGGGAACAAGTGCAAATTCCGAAAGGATGCAGCGCCGACCGCCAGCAGGCCAATCAGACAGCAGAGAGCGACCAACTGCTGATTGTCGCGCCATTCATTTCGAAAGCCATTCAGTGAAATAGACTGTAGGTTTCGATCAATCACGTGGTGATACTGATTACTGCTTGTGTGCTGAATGTAGATTTGAAAATTTGTCAACAACATAAAAGCAGTGTCAGTAAATGGTGTGCTTTTCGATGGCAGAAGAAACTAGAAAATGCGCATTTACCATACTGGGTAGTTTGTACATACATACCATACTGTTTGGTTAGTACAACAAAAACAACAATCCAACTGCCATCTATGATAGAGGATATGTTCAGCTTTGCCGTGGTAGTTGGCGTCGGCGTCGGCGGCGTCGACCGACGCCAACGCCTTGACAAAAACGCGTAACGTCCAGCGCCAACGCCAGGACGAGACCTGACGGGTGTATCGCGCCTCCACATGCTGCCACGACGCGTCTCGAACTTGTCGTTGGTTCGGCCCGTTAGTATTGTTCACAGACGAATGAATTCCAACTCAGACTTCACAGGCGACAAAAAAAACTAAATTGCGCGCGTACCGTTTTTCTCATTTTTGCTACTGTTTTTCTCTTTTTTCTACCGTAATTCTTATGTTAGATATTTGCATATTAGGACAACGCTACGACACGACAGACGTACGAAAGAAGAACGGTAATTACGCCGAAAGAGGCCTAGGACAAAACACGCTTCGCGGGTCTCGTTGAACCAAAAATATTTTTTATTAGGTTTTTGGTTGGGTATACGGGTAGGGATTTTGGGTTAGAAGTGTAGGGCCGGCGGCCAGGGGGGGGAAGGGTAGTCGTCAATAGATAGTTGGGGAGGTAGTAGGGTAGAGAATAGGGGTAGTGGGTGTCTCGGGGGGTGGGGGGGGGGGTGTTCCGCGAGGCGGGGGGGGGGGGGAGCTGGGGGGGGTGTTATTAGCCGTGTTTTGCGAAGGCGGTGGGGAGAGGGGGGAGGGGATGAAGGGGGGGGTGGGGGGTGGGGAGGGGTGTGGGGGGGGTAGGGGGGGGGGGGGGGGGGGAAGAGAAGGGTTTCGAGGGTTGGGGGGGGGGGGGTGGGGGCGGGGGGGTGGGAGAGGGTGTGAGGGGGGGCGGCGGGGGGGTAGTAGATTGGTATGCAAGTGGAGTAGGGGGGGGGGGGGAAAGAGGAGGGTGGTGGGGCGGGGAGTGTGGTGGGGGAGATTTGGTGGGTAAGGGGGGGGGCGTTGGGGGTGGCCACTGTGGGGTTTGGGGGGGCGGGTTTTGAGGTGGAGTCGCATTTAGGGAGATTTTTAGGGGTAAGTATTTAGTTTATTTTCAATCTTATCATTGGGAGGGAGCGCGGAAGGAGGAGTTTAGGGTATGGGGTAGGGTGGTAGGGTGTGTGATCGTCAGAGGGGGGCGGTGGGCGCTTTGGCTTGTCGGTCCTGCGTGCCTCGCCGGAGACGTGAGAAAATAAAGATAAAATATAAAAAGAGCAGAATGCTACTTGTAGTGCGATTGCGAGGCCTCGGATATTTTTGGTTTCTTTGTTTTGGTTCGTTTTTTTATATTTCCCATATGTCATAGTAATTATATTGGTTGTATGTGTTTGATGAGTATTTGTTGTGGGGACGGCTTTGTTTTGTCATGAGGGAGGAATGTATAAAATTGATGTTAAGGATTTAATTCCACTTGCTATGAAAGTTTGTTGTTTTTGTGGTGTTCCATTCGTCAGATAGGGTGTTCTATGGGGGGAACGCCTCTCCTTTATTGCGATTTAATTGTAGATGGAGTTTAATTATGAAAAATAGTAATTAAGATTAGGATGTGGTATTTTGGTTAATGAGGATTGAGCCTTAGGAATATTATAATTCCATTGGAATCATGGTTCGGTCAGATGTTCCTTTTTGGATTTGATTTAAAGTAGTGGATTGTATTCTTCTTCTTCAGAGGATTTTATTTGAAGTGGTCGTTATAGGATAGTAATGTTAAGAATTTAAAAGATTTTCATGTGGATGGGGATTTAAGTTTAGCTTTCTAAACGACAAGGGCATCTCGCCTTCTCTGGAGTTTCCCCTGATTTTTGTTCTTCCCTTTACTTTTCCGCGGTATAGGCCCTCTGGGGTTCTCTGTGTCCAAACTCTAAGTCACTTTAAGTCATCAAAAGTTACTCCGCATGTACCGAATTCAATAACTTTGTTCTATGGTCAGAGATCAATGGTTATCTTTTAATGCCTTTTAAGCTAATGTTTTGTTCAGTTTAATTAGAACGCAATTCATACATGCTTTCTCATGCGTATCTATCTTGGATACTGTAGGTAGTGTCCGTTCGGCACTGCCAGCTCATCGGTCCACAAAACTCGTTTAACAGAATTTGCCAAGAACTTTGGGGGCTATCTTGAACTCAGCACGCCCACACTCATAATGGCACCGGCGCTTTCTCCACGTAATTTTCTTTTTGGTTTGATTTTTGAGTTTGCTATTTAGCTCCTATTTGTTTTACAATAGCAGATGGTCCACGTCTAGTTCACTGTCTACTCACTCTTCCAGTCCACTGCAGCGTTCGGCCTCCCACGTCCCTTTCCCTCTCAAGATTTCGACCACTACGTGGGCGGTCAATTCATCCGATGCTTTTCGATATTGAACCGCCCGCGCGTACGTATCATCCACAGGGCTCGTTCACAGGGCCCCCCTTGACAGCCAATTCTTGTCAACGGTAGGGCCCAAACAAGAATTGGCTCTGCCAGACGGGAATTAATCGTTATTTACTTCGCTAATTTATTTTAATTTTTTTTTTTTTTTTTTTTAGGCTTGCAGATGGCTTGTTGCATGGTTCATTCTCTATTGCCATATCATTTCGCATTTCATATTTGGTATCCTTTAGTGCGCCACAGTCCATAAAGAATGACGCTTCCTTTTGTCCAGACGTCTGTCACGTGTCCGAGTACTTCGCGTGTACGTGTACCTCATGTGTTTGCGCGTTGCCGATACTTGGTGAACTATGCTTTTTGGTTGCGTTGATGCCTCCCTATATGACAAGCGCTATTTTCTTTTGTCTGTTGTATAGTAACGTGTTGGGTGAAATACAAATACAAATACAAATACAAATCGTGAGTGAGTGAGAATTGAACTGAGTGCCTCTTTAGCGCTGTCGTTTCAATATCGCTCACAAACCTTTTACGCCCCTTTTCGCAATAATGCGAACTCCCAGTAAAACACAAATTTAAACGAGCGGTTGCGAAGCGTTTAGCAAAAATAACATTTCTCATTGTTCCGCTGTCTCCCCCAGAGGTCTCCCTCACCCGGTGCACCGTGCACCCCAAAAGGGTTTTGCCATTGGGCCACTCGCTCTTGCTTGTGTGTCGCTTTGCTTGCTAGCAAGGTCAAAGAAAGTCATGGAGCGTTGAAACCGGTTCAGGGGAGCAGTAATGACAAACAGTCAACAGAAAATGCCCTCAGAATGCCCTATTTGTATGAATGATTCCTTTCATAATGGAAAAATTGGCACCCCAGAATGCTGCGATCACAACTTTTGCTTATTGTGTCTGAACGAGTGGTCTAAGGTGGGCTTTCTTTCTCTGCACTGTCTGTCGGTGGAGTCGCGGTAAGACTAAAAGCTCCTCTCCGATTCTAGAACACAAACACTTGTCCGATTGATCGGCAAGTCTTCAATCTGATACTCGTCCGGTCGACTATTGGCGGTCCCATTATCAGAAGAGTGAGTTGTTGTTCTGAGGAATTGCTTGAAACGCGCGTGGTGCTCTGCTGCTCTGCTGTAGTTTGTATGTTGTCCGTCATTATGTCTGGGACGCGGTCAGGTGGAGGTGGCCAACCACCGGCTGTTTGTCAACGACGATGGGGAGGATGAGGAGGAGAACGACGGCCTCGTGATCGCGGACGACGACGGCGACGATTCGTCTTTCATTGACGACGAGGATTACGAAGAGGAGGAGGAGGAGGAGGCGACTTACTGCGAAGTCTGCGATGAGGCCGACAGGGAGGAGCGGCTGCTGCTCTGCGACGGCTGCGACGAGGGGTGCGAGTCTGTCGCTGTTGCAGTGCCGGCCGCATCTCGCGCGCTTCTCTTCCAGCTACCACCTGGACTGCTTGGCGCCGCCTCTGGAGGACGTGCCGGCAGGCGAGTGGTTCTGTCCCACGTGCGCGGCCGCCAGACGCGTCGTGGAGACGGTCGTGGAGAACAGTCTGGGTACGCTTCGCGACTCGAGGCGCGCTATCGCACACACACTGACTCGTGGTGTTCTGTGCGTTGACAGCGAGACGGACGATCGCTCGGACGGAGGTGGCCGAGAGGGTGCGCGCTCGGATCGCGCGCCGAATCGAGCGCGGCTCGGACGACGGCCAGGAGGAGGGGGAGGATGAGGAGGTGGGCTGTCTCGGCTCGCGCCCACCGCTCGCTCCCTCGCTCAACTCGACTACTCCCACATCAGGCGGATGTGGCCGGGCCGTCTACGAGGGCCGCTGCTCCACGAGGAAGAAGGCCGCCCAAGCGCAAGTCGACGGGCAGAAGGAAGAAGAAGAAGAAGCAGACGCCGAGACGAAAGAGCCGGCGGAGGAGACGCCCCAAGAGGAGGGGAGGCGCGGCCAGAAGACCCCAGTCTGCCGACAGTCTTCGGCACGCGCAGCACACGGTCGACGCATAGAGCGGCGTTCCGCCGAGCAACGCGTTTGTACTTGAACCTGTCTGTTCAGCGTAAGCGATCGGTTCGAAGGCGTCTGGCGACTCAGTTGGGCATCAGTCCGCCCGAGCACTACTCAGTCATGCCGGTGGTCAAGCGGTCAAAGTCCAACGCTGAAAGGAGTCGCGGCGGCGGCGGCGGCGGCAACGTAGGCGCTGTGGGCGGCTCGGTGTTTACGCCGCTGTACCTTTTCGGCAATCACAAAGATGGACCCGTCTTCTCTGAAACGGAACCAGAGTCATCAGAGTGAGTGCAATGGCAACTATCCGCATCGCTTCACTTTCTTCATTTTTCGTCTTACGGGATGATTAGATCGCCGCGGTGAGGGGGGGGGAAAAAAAGGGGGGGCCAGGGGGGGAGGGGGGGGGGGGCCCCCCCCCCCCATCCCGTCTGCGGGGGCGATTCCCCCCAGCCCCCGCCCCACCACCCCCCCCCCCACCCCCCCCCCCCCCCCCCCCCCCCCCCCCCCCCCCCCCCCCCCCCCCCCCCCCCCCCCCCCCCCCCCGGTCAGCCTTCAAGCCTTGGGTCTGGTCCCGCATGCGTATGGTACGCTGGCCCGATTGCCTTTCAACCTCTGGCACTGTTCAGTGGCGAGCAGGCTGGCTACGATGGTGGCTTGTCTTGGAACGCTCGTCGTTTTAACCAGCCAATCAGCAGACGACCTCATGGCGCATCAGCCTCCAGCAAGGCTCCTACCGCAGCTGTTGCTGACCCGCCGGCTGAGTCGGCGACTGGAGCGATGATAGAGTCGGCGACGACGGTGTCTGCGGCCACGACAGAGCGGCAGCAGCGAGAGCAGTCGGACATCCTCGCGTCGATCATCCAAGGCCAGGACGTGCTCTTGGCCCCTAGTCAGCACGTGAAGATCGGCAAGGACGGCTCGCTCGAGACTCGGCTCTCGTTGGCCAAGCACCGCGAGAGGCTCGAGAAGAAGCAGCGCAAGAGGCAGACGCAACGCCTCCGCCACCAGGAGGCACCGCAGCAGCAGCCCCTCACGCCGCCAGGACAAGACGAGAGTGCGGCTGGCGTCGCCAAGGAAGACGTCCTTGTGGAGGAGCCGACGTCGACGACGAGAGAAGAGTCGGCGGACAGAGCCGAGGCACGGCCCACTGAGGGCGCGACAGGCTTGTCGGCAACACTCGACAGTGCCAGCTCGACGCCCTCGACAAAAGAGCGCAGTCTGGACGCTAGAATCGATCAGCTGCTAGCGGACCAGCAGCAGCAGCAGAAGCAGCAGAGGGCCAGCTCCGAGCATCAGCCAAACTCTCTCTTTGGAGATGTCCCTACTGCACTGCCGCAGTCCCTGCCGGGCCTATTGTCTCTGAGACCACCGTTGACGCCCAATCCCAATGACCAACACGCCGTGGCGCTTCAACAGTTGATGCTCCAACGACAGCAACAGCAGGACGATCAGCAAAAGATTCTGAAAGCGCTGCAGAATCACTCCCAGATTCTTCCTCCTGCTTCACAACTGCCGACTGGCTTCCCCACTGCGTTTCTTCCTCCCAACTTCAATCCGCTTCTCATCCGACTGCAGCAACAACAGCAACAGCTGCAACTGCAGAACCAATTACGACTGCTGCAACCACGACTGCCAGTGCAGCCCATGCCGCATTTGCTCCCGAGCGGCGGTGCGGCAGCAGCTCCGGTCGCGGTGTCCCAGCCGCCGCCCAATTTCCTGGAGATGTTGGTGCGGCAGCCACCGCCGCCGCCTCCCGTGCTGCCTACCAGCGTGGGCCTGCTGCCCGTGTCGCAGCAGGCCGCCATGCAAGCACGCCCCTTAGTACCGCCTCTGCTCTCACCGACCGGCGTCGTCGGCTCCCAGGCGGCGAGCAGTCAGCCGTTCGTCGGTCGGCCGCTACAGCCGTTGCCGAAGTCTCCTCCTCAGCAGGCGTCGACGAGTCAGCTGGCCCAGCCCAGCAAGGAGTCCGTTGAGAGGCCGCAGCCGGCTGCTGCCTCGGACGCGGTGCCGCCCGTGCTGACGCAGCTGCTGCTCCAGTTCGCCGAGATGAAGAAGAGGCAGGACAGCGAGCAGCAGGCTGCTGCTGCCGCCGCCGCTGCCGCCACCGCCATCGCTGTGGCGACGACTCCCACGGGCAGCGCGAAAAAGCTGCGATTCGCCGACGGCGTTCCCGCCGGAGGGGGCTCCTCGCCCACTCCGGCCGCTGACGCAGTTGTGGACGAGCCAGCGTCGGCAGCTGCACTGCCAGGTTTGCTGTTCTGTCCCTTGTCCCTGGTGCTGTAGGCACAGCGGAGAGCGTTGCCGGTGCAGAGACGGGGAAGCTGAGCAAGGCGGAGCGGCAGCGGCACCGTCGCGAGCGTAAGAGGAGGCGGCTCGTCGAGGCGACGTCGACGACGGGCGAGGAGGCGGTCGAGGGCGCGGCCCAGGCGTCCGTGGGCTCGGCGTCGCCCTCGAAAGTGCTCATAGCCAAGAAGCAGAAGGTGCCCTGCGCGCTTGCGATCGTTTGCGCTGCTGCCGTCGGAAGTGTTGCGCGCGTTCTGGGTAAGACGCTGGAGAAGCTGACGTTCCAGTCGCGCGTCGAGGAGGAGGTGAAGGCGGTGCTCAAGCCCCACTACCTGGCCAAGTCCATCGACAAGGACGAGTACAAACGCGTCATGAAAAGCGCAGTGCCAAAGGTCTGTCGGTGTCGGCGACGCTGCGAGCTGCAGCAGTGCAGGCGCAGCTGTGTGGGCTTGGCGCTGCGACTGTGTAAGAACGGTGACGAACACTGCTGTCCCCAGACCGCTAGTGACTGCACTGATAATCTGTTATGAAGAAGTTCTTGTGGAGTGGCATTCGCATTTGCTTTCATTGTAGATCTGTAAAAGGAAGGGCGACCTGAATCCGGTCAAGATCAAGGAATTCGTCGAGAAGTACGTGACTTCGATTATGCAAAGAAAATGAGTTGTGATGATATCGCCGCGCTGCTCCCGTTTTATTTGCAATGCAACAAGTGCTGTTGTCGTGCACATGTCCTCATACTTTTCGATCGTGAATGGTAACCCCCTACATACCTATGTGTGTGCGACTGACTTTTGCGATGCATTGCACTCTAATACGTACTACATGCTACAGTGCGCGCTTTCGCGATTTTGCTGTGCCGTGCTCGTCGACGTCATAGTGAATAGACGCTATCTTCCGCCGCGTCACTCCCGCATTGTCCCCAGATTCGTCCACGCTATTTTTGCGCTCTCTCGGACGCGCGCCGCGCCTGTCGACGACGACAGCGCCCGCGCCCGCTATGACGACACCGACGACGACGACGCATTGTCGCGTCACGTCGACGACGGGGCTTCCGTTCACCGGGGTTCACTGCGTGTTTCTCGTACGGATACTGTCCCAGCTGTCGTTCGCGAGCCCGGTACTGGCGTGGCGACAAGCGCAACGTATAGGCAGGGGGGGGGGTTGTTCCTCCCGGTTATGGAATTGTTGGCAGCGGTAGCTAGCGGGCCGGTTGAGAAGAAGGCGCAAACATTGCGCTGGCTCGCGTAGCCGCCTCTTGGACTGGACGGCAGCGTGTGACGTGCGCGCTGTGTCTAGGGACAACTGACGACGAGTTCGTTTACAGCGCCTGCATACTAACAAGGACGACGCGGGATGGCGTCCGTGACTCTCACGCCCTCGCTGTCGTCGCCCAACCTCAGCAGCGTGTCCCGAGCCGAGCAGTTGGCGACGACGACGACGACGACGGCCGCCGACAAGCTGAAGCTCAGCCAAAAGCTGTCGGTCGACAGACGAGCGCTGTTCGGCGTCCTCCGAAGGCTCGCCCAAGAACAGGCCGCGCACTTTGACAGAAATCCCGGCTGGACGAAGTTTGGCCCGCGACTCAGGTTCCACTCATCATGCCGGCATCAATATGTTCTCACAACGGGAACCTTTGCGTCTCTAGCAAATGCTGCGCCGAGCTTTGCGAGCTGGTGGATCGCGCTGCCGAACAAGTCGACCAATTGCTGGAGTTTGCTCCTGCGTTCGACTACGACGAAGCGACGCCCGGCAATGGATTTCGGTATGTCTTTTTTTTCAACGCAATCACAAATGTCGGTGTCGTTACCGGAATAGGAATGTAAATCCACTCCCGTTTTATGACTACCCCCTCCCGCATGTTGACACAGGTGCGGGGTATGCACTAGACGTCAGCGTGTAGTCAGTTGAGAGTTCAGCTCTTTGGTGAACGTCACTGATTCCTGCGTGCTCCACCTTGTGAATCTTCTGCGCCAAGTCAAGGCGGACAGGAGCTCGATCCTCTTCCGACTGTCGCACTTCTGTCGCGAGGTCGAGAGCTTCGTCGCGGTGCTCGACTTTCTCACGGTCGCGTTCGACAAACTCCGTCCGCTGCTGACGACGTCGGAAGGGGAGCAGGGGTCGTGGGGATGGCCTCGTGACGAGGTCGCTGTGGTCTTCTTGCAGGCTTGCGCGTCGGAAGCAGCGCGCACTCGTACTCGTTCAGTTGCTACCGGTGAACGCGTCCGCGCCTTGCTGGAGAGCGTTGGCCGACGCGATGAGCCAAGTCGACAAGCTGGACACGACCTGCTTCTATGGCAGAGCTACTGGATTCCACGTGAGTCGGCGAAGTTGGCCCCTGACTCAGCTGTAGCCGCGTCCTCCTCCTTCTCCTCAGTTCTGCGCGTCCCTGGCGCGCATGTTCAACTTCGTGGGCTCTCTGCTCGCGAGCTACGGCCTGAACCAGGAGTCGAGCATGCTCACGCAGCTGCTCAGGTCGGGCCAGTTCCTGCTCTCGCCCGAGAGACGCGCCCTCGAGATCGTCCGCCTCACGCGCCACGCCGACGTGCACCTCTGCAAGGGCTTCTGGAGTCTAGTCGAGAGCGGATTCTACTACGTGCGTGTCTTCCTATTATATTACATTCCGTCGCCTATACATTCAACACCGCAATGCCACCACCCGCAATTTTGGACACACCAAACCCTACGTGCGTTTGTTCCTGAAATTGGGGGGGGGGGGCGAGGCGAGTGACCCCAGACCTCCACATTTTTCTGAAATGGTCCCCAACTTCTCCAGACAGACTGTCACGTCTTCTGGTTTTGCCGAACACACCCTACACTGTACCCACTTCACACCACTAGCTTTGTACACGCAGTTGTCTTCAATGTTGGCCCTAACTCGGCTGCAGTCATGCAGTACTTTGTCCCAGTAACTTCTGTGAAGCACGACGGTAACTTGGCAACGTTTATCTTGCGACGGGAACTGATCGTCTGCGACTTTTAGCAGCAAGTCTACTGGTTCACTCCTTCCCTGCCCGTGAACGAAGACCTGTTCATTCATTGTCCCAACTCCTTGTTTCTCAGAGGTGAGAATGGCGAGGATGTGGAAATTGAAATTCCACACTCGAATGGACCCCTGAAGCCGGTGGCTGCGAGACTGTTGTCGTCGTGCAAACGAGTGGGCATGGTCAGTTGCTTTGCACCTCTTGTTGACCGCCGACTCGATTCCCATGGCAGCCGATTTTGTTTCCAGGCAAACTCCACTGCAAACGACTCCTCCCCCGCCTCCCCTTGTCTAGTGTTTCATTGTCATGGTGGAGGATTCGTCTCTTGCTCGGTCAAATCTCACGAGGTGCGTACAAGTGCGCGCGTAGTAGAGGCGGCAGCACTCGTAGGCAGTGGCAGTGCGCGCTTCAGACGTATCTGCGCCACTGGGCCAAATCGCTGGCTTGTCCCGTCCTTTCCATTGACTACTCCTTAGCTCCGGAACATCCCTATCCAAGAGCAGTTGAAGAAGTCGCCTACGCCTACGCCTGGGCCAAGCACAACGCCCAGCTTTTAGGTGGGGGCTTCGTGTCGCCGCGAACACGCACGCACCCACGCACGCACGCTTTTTAGGGTGGACTGGCGAGAAGGTGTGCGTGGTCGGAGATTCCGCAGGCGGCAATCTTGTGACCGTGCTCTGCCTAAGGCTCATACGGTAGAGGCAGGCATCACTGTTTGACAAATGTCTTCCCTGCACGTTGAGTAGTAGACGCCGCGCACAGGCTGGGCGTTGCGGCAGCGGAACTGCCCTCGGGCATCGTGCCCATCTACAGTACCCTGCTCTTCCAGTATCTGCCGTCGCCTTCGCGCCTTCTCAGTCTCATGGACCCCGTTCTGCACATGGGCATGGTCTTCCGCTGCGTCGAAGGTGCTTTTCGCCTCTGGATGGATTCGCTGTCCTCCTCGATCGCCTGCTCCATCGTCTTTTGGCCGATTGCAGCGTACGTGGGTCCGCAGCGGATCTACGGCGTGAACGGGCAAGGGCCAATCTCCTCCACCCACAGCCCGTCCGTCCAGAAGCCGCACGAGTCCCCAAAGAACGGACACAAGAGTCTGCAGGAATACTTCCAGGAAATGGCCGACTACCAAGCCAAGACCAATAAGCTCAGACGTGGTAGGCGCCGAAGCCGTTTGAAATCACTGTGTACGTTCTCGTCAGCCAATCGCTGTAGGAATGTCGAGCTTGCAAGGCGAGGTTCTGGGCTTTGTCTCTGGACAACAGTCGCACAAGCCGCCGCAGCCGCCGCGCAGCTCCGGGCCGTCCTTCGACTTGGGCGACTGTCGCGATAGAGACGCACTGAAGGACGACGACGACGACCCAATGGGCAGTACGCCCTCGAACGACCCGCTGACGTTGAGGGGCGGAGCCGCTGGCGCGTCGGCCCCGCCGACGTCCACCGACCGAGGCGTCCTGGACTGCTCGACCCCTGCCGAGGACGAGCCGCCGTCCGAGTCGACGCTGAGTCACCCGATCGTCGAGATCGGCAGTCGAGGCGGCGTGAATCCCAAGCGTGTCCGACTCAACGCCTCCCTGACGGCGCCCGCGATCGCCGACGAGCTCATGGACTTCCTCCGCGAGAACGTCGACGTCGCCGAGGAGGAGGAGGAGGGGAGAGACCCTCGCGGCAGCGACGTCTTCAAGAAGCCGCTGGCCAAGGCGAAGGGGCTGCGACAAAGTCAGACGGATGGAGACAGCAGCGGTGCTCGCGTTTGCATGGCCGGTCCGATGAACGAACCGAGTCGAAATCGACGCGACGCGATTCAGAGGCGCAGCCGGTCAAGTCGCTGCCTCCGCGCAAGCGCTCGATGTCGCAGTCGATCGGTCACTCGCTCTCTCTGGCCGCTGACCACGTCTACGAAGCGGTCAACTTTTGGCTCGACGAAGCGCCCCAGTCTTCCTTTCCCTCGGTCGTGGACGGCTCCTCGAGCACGACGACGACAGAGTCGGGCGGCTCCACGGCTAGAAATGGCTGTCGAGATTCGCCTGTCAGGGAGAAGCGCCTCCTCTCGCGCACCGACGAAGCCATCCGCCGCGACGTCGAGCGTCTGGGCCGTCCGCAGCTGGCCGACAACGCCAATGACGGTGTCACGCGTGGTGAGTGCGCTTGCCGATTGACGAATCGCCGCGTTTGGTTCAGCGTGCGAGAGCGGCGCGGAGGGTGTAGAGGAGGAGGAGGCGCTGACGCCGGTATTCGCGACGATGGCCAGCAGACGGGTGGCTGAGGAGCCGGAGATCAGTCCCATGTACGCGCCCGCCGCCTGGCTGGCGCGCATGCCGCCCTTCTGGTTCATCGTGAGTGGCTCTTGAGCCTAACGCCTTCTCTGGCGCGTCGACGCGCGCGCGCGCGCGCAGGCGTGCCACCTGGACCCGCTGCTCGACGACACGGTGATGTTCGCGCGACGGGTGCGCGAGGCGGGCGGGCGCGTGCGGGACGTGCAGCTGCTGGACGCGCTCTCGCACGGCTTCCTCAACTTCACGGTCGTCAGCACCGAGTGCCGAGACGCCTCCAGGGTGCGCAGTGCGTGCGTGCGTGCGTGCGTGTGTGCGTGCGTGCGTGCGTGCGTGCGTGCGTGTGTGTGTGTGTGTGTGTGTGTGTGTGTGTGTGTGTGTGTGTGTGTGTGTGTGTGTGTGTGTGTGCAGGCCGCAGCGTTGTTGTTACGCGCTGGCGCTCACGCTCGCGTCTACTGGGCCGGCTGCCGACACGCACGCACCAACTTCAGATCTGCATCAGCAAGATCCGCCAGTGCCTTGACATGAGGCTCTGATCGTCGCCATTCGAGCGGCGGCGTTAAAGGAGGCTCATTGCTGTTGTCTGTACATAGCGGTGGAAGCGGAACCCAGTGGTGCTAGTTCCAAGCGTACACTCCTCACCAGCGGCCAGATCATTGACATTCGCTCTGGAAAGTGTCGTCCTCGCCCTGCGCCTCCAGAATTCTACTTAATTAACTCGACCGCTCTACGTAACGACGTGCTCTGCATAATTGTGATGGTTGTTTACTGCATATCTTGTTGAGTCGTGTACTGTGTGCATTTTGGTACATCAAGGAACGGTAAACGTAGAATGCGTGTGCCCAAGTAGGTACTCAAATTTCGTTGGTTATAAAGCTGTCATGCCGCCTGCGTTTGCCCCTTGCTATTGCCGCACGGTTGTACAATAACCAGAGCAGCGCATCGGGCTTATCAGACCCCTTAAAGTGCTTCGCTTCTGTCACTCGAACGAGGCTTAATGGCCAGCTTGCTCGTACAAGAGTGCCTCTTCGCTGTGTCGAACGCACTTCAGCCTTTGTTTTTCCGTCGCTCGCGTCTGCCTGTTTTGGTGCACTCGCACTCGTCATAAGGCAGACGTCTGTTGCAGCCGCTGGACGAATTCTCGATACAGCGATGTCGTCGACGCCGCTGACGTTCTTCGTCAACGGGCGTCGTCTGTCGGAGTCGGCGGTGGACCCCGACTGGACGCTGGGCCACTACCTGCGCAACAAGCGTGCGTTGGCGTTCGGACTAGGTGGCAGCGCAGCGTCGCCACGTGGCACGCGGTGTCTAGTGGGTCTGTACGGCACGAAGCTCGCCTGCGAAGAAGGCGCCTGCGGCAGCTGCACCGTCTGCGTCGGCCGCCTCGACCCCGTCACGATGCGGATACGGTAGGAGGCGCTGAACTGTGGCGATCACGAGTCGCGCCTCGCCTCTACGTGCCCGACAACACCGCAGGTACGAGGCGGTGAACGCGTGTCTCTACCCCCTCTGGCTGTGCCACCGCACGGCTGTGACGACGGTCGAAGGCATCGGCTCCGTGCAACGCGGACTGCATCCAGTCCAGGTCGGTTGCCTTGGTAGACAACACGGCAGGCGCGCGTGCGACTTTGTCGGTACCCCGTCGGCTGGCCACAGGAGCGCCTGATGCGCGGCCACGGCTCGCAGTGCGGCTACTGCACGCCCGGCTTCGTCGTCTCCATGTACACGCTGCTCAGGAACAACCCGCGACCCACCAAGCTTCAGGTCGACAGGGCGCTCGAGGGTGCGTCCCATGCAGCCCAGCAACTAGCTATGGATACTTTTCCCTCAACGCGAGCGCTCACTCTGCAGGCAACCTCTGCCGCTGCACCGGCTACCGTCCCATCCTCGAGGCCTTCTACCAGTTCAGTCCGCAACAGGTGTAGGCGCTACGAACCAATGTCCGCCTGCTCTAGCCGACGTCTCCTCCTCATTTGTAGGGCTGTTGCGGCAAGGGCGCCGACTGCTGCAAGCGAGCCGACGGCCCCTCGACCGACCTCAGCGACTGGCGCACCGTCGCCGCCTACGACCCCGAGCTCCAAGACGCCATCTTCCCTCCCGAACTGCTCGTCCCGGAAACTGCGGTAAATTTTCTGCGGTGCTGCCGATGGTTACCGTATTCGCTTAGTAGTGTTTGTACTTGCAATGCATGTACATGTGTCATGTGCATTGCAATATGCATTGCTGGAACGCCACGACGGCGATTCCTAGGTGACGAACGCAACTGGGCCATACTCGGCTGGACTGTATCTTCATGGGCCGAAATTGGTGGCGCTCTGCCCGTACGACCTGAGCACTTTCTGCGAGATATACAACGAGTACCCGACTGCGACGCTCGTCGCTGGCTCCACGCTCATGGGTGCTCCCTTCTCGTCGTCGTTTCCCTTTCCAAACATTGTAATTCTACTGAGAACCTTTGGATTTTGTTCCTCAACTACAGGACTGTTCCGTCGCTCGGGCGCGTCATCGGAACGTCCTGCAATGTGGCTCATTTCGTTCTTCGTGAAGGAGCTGCAGGCTGTCACTTTCGACGCTGACGGTCTCACAATCGGTTCCGCTCTGACGATTGGTCAAATGGGCGATGCGCTTCAGAGCGCAGTAGATCGCCTGCCAGGTTTTCCTGCAGTAACTATTCGCAGTGCTCGCGCACATGATAGCGCTTGCATGCAGAAGCCCAGACTCGCGTACTGAAAGCCTTGGCGGAACGAATCGAGCAACTCGGCTCGGTGCAGCTCACGAACTTGGCGGTAGCGGTTTCAGAGTGGAGTGGGGGCCGCGCGCTCGGCCTATGGCGGCGCGCCTCGAGTTGCAGACGTGGGCGGGCAACGTGGCGTGGGCAGGTTCGACGTCGGACCTGGCGACGGCGCTGTTGGCGCTCGAGTGCCGCCTCGACGTCGCCCACAGGGACGGAGGCAGTCGGCAGGTGCTCGTCGACGACCAATTCTTCGTGGGTGGGCGGCCGCAGCGGCGGGTGAACCTGCGCGAGGGCGAGTTCATCGCCAGCGTCCGCGTCCCCTACTCGAACGAGGCGCGTCGTAGACATTGGGCGGCGCCGGTGGAGTGATCTGAGAGAAAGAAAAGAGCTTCTTTAGCGACAGCACGTGGAGACGTACAAGCAGGACATGCGGCCGGGCATCGGCAGCTCCGTGCTGGCGGCCACGTTCTTGGTCGAGTTCGACGCGACGGCGCGCGTGCGCAGACTCAGCCTCGCCTACGGAGGAGTGCGCGACCGGCCCGTGCGCGCGGTCCGCAGCGAGCAGATCGCCCTGGGACGGTGGGCGTCCTCAACTGCTTTCTTCGAACCTTGTCCGTCTAGCGGCGCCTCTGTCGTATGGCTGCAGTCTGTGGAGCGCCGACCTGCTGGAGGAGGTGCGTCAGTCGCTGTCGCGCGAGATGCAGCTGGAGAAGACGGCGACGCGCTCCGAGTACCGCACGGCGCTCTGCGTCGCCTTCTTCACCAAGTTCTTCCACTCGACCGCCGCCAAGCTGGCCAACGCGCAGCTGCAGCGCGACTTCGAGACGCTCATCAGAACCCAGCCCGTTGAGCCGCTACAGTTCTTCGCCGTCAGTCCCAGACCCATCCGTTGAGCCGCTGATTCTGGCTTTCCCGCTGGATGTGTGTACCTCGTGTTCAGGGCGTGCCGGAAGACCAGCCCGACAGCGACTCTTGTGGCAGGCCGATCGCGCACCAGTACGGCGACAGACACACGACGGGCGAGGCGAAGTACGTCGGCGACATGGTCGTCGACCTCAAAGGTTCGCTCGCTGCTTTTCGTCCAGTAACCTGTAACCGACTCTGCCCGAGGGCCGAGTTGGGCAGCGGCTGGACCCCCCCCCCCCCCCACTGCGTACGTTCGCCACCTTCAGATGTGCTGCACGGCGCGTTGGTCCAGAGCAGTATGGCGCACGCCAAGATTTTGAACGTTCGTCTGTGACCACATTGAGTGGAGTCGATTTCATGCCTTGCTCGTGAGGGCCTGATTGCATTCCAGATCGACACGACGGCTGCGATGGCCCTCGATGGTGTGCTCGGCTTCGTCACGGTCAAGGACATTCCTGAAAAGGGCACCAACCGGCCGCTCGGTTAGTTCCGCCGCGCATTTGTAATACTGACTGCTAGCGTGTGGGTGCCCGTCAACGGCCTTCCGTATTTAGTGGATCACTACGTGGCACCCGACACTGATCCTGTGTTCGCGGAACAAGAGGTCCGGTTTGTGCCCCCCCGCTGGCTGACCGAACGAGCAGCGCAGACACACCGTGCCGCTGCCGCCACAGGTGACGTGCGTGGGCCAGTCGATCGGCGTGATCGTCGCGACGGACGTACTCGTGGCCCGGCGCGCGGCCGCCCTCGTCCAGGTCTCCTACGAAGAACTGCCCTCTATTCTCACAATTCAGGTGTGCGTGCGTGCGTGCGTGCGTGCGTGCGTGCGTGCGTGCGTACGTGCGTGCGTGCGCGTGTGTGTGTGTGTGTGTGTGTGTGTGTGTGTGTGTGTGTGTGTGTGTGTGTTTGTGTCAGCGATCCCATGCACGTCGATTGGACCAAGCGAGCGCGTACTCAGGAAGCGATCGACAAGAACAAGCTATACGAAGTGAAGTTTGATTCGAAGAAAAACGTCGAGAAACTGGAAGAAGCGTTCAAGGAAAGTCACGGCACTCTGGAACGAGAGGTGGCGAGGGGAGCGTCCAGCGAGGGGTGTCTCTACACGTAGTGGCCACTTTCAGGCGTGGATCAATGGCGTCGAACACGTTTGCATGGAAACGCAGTGCACCATAGCTGTGCCAGGTGCGAGGCGCACACGCACTAACATATCCTTACCAGTTACCACGACTCTGACCGATCGGACGAACGAATTCCTGTGCGCAACCGCAGCTACACTGCATGCATACCTACCTATGTATGTACCTACCTAGCCCTGTGAGTACATGGTTTGCCAGTTTACTGCGGCAGTACCTGTGTATGGTGGTACCTACATGCTCTTGAATTGAATGACGTTTTTTTTACGCCAATGTATGCGCAGTATCCACAGCCGTGCACATTCCGTATATAAGCGGCGGCAGTGCAGGCGAGGGCGACGAGTGGACGGTGTACTCGTCGACGCAGAACCCGTCGCCCATGCAGTCGGCCGTGGCCAACCTGCTGGGAGTGCAGCTCGACAAGGTCGTCGTCAAAAGCAAACGAGTCGGTCAGTCGCTTCCCTTCTTCCCAACCAGACCTGTAACTGGTGGAGGGCCCCCACCCCTATTTTTCCAACACCGATGGTCGAAACGAGGGTTCCCACTACCAACTGGACATTATCTGGACCCACTAAATCGATTTTATCAAAATTTTTTTTGCGGTATCGGATACCTGGAAATTCTGTCGAGCGCCTCTTAAAGCATCTTACCAAGCAAGCTGAACACAAACGACAAAACGAAATACACTTTCTATTGCCGTTGTGTTGCAGGTGGCGGTTTTGGAGGCAAGCAGTCGAATTCCAGTTTGATCGCCGGTCTCGCCGCTGTCGCTGCAGCAAAGTGAGGCGCCATCACAGTTCGCTTAGCGTAGTACATGGTACGGAGCATCATGAGTATCCGCAACTCCTACAGTTTTTATTTATTTTATTTTATTTTTTTATTTATTTTTTTTTTACAGTAGTGGAGAAGAGCTCGTACCACAGCTTAGAGTTCCGCAGTTACTATCGCAGCGCAGCGGAGAAGTGAGTGAGCGGAGGTGGGCGCAGAGAGAAGCGCGTCCGCTCGTCCAGGTACCGGCGTCCGGTGAGCCTGCACCTGAGTCGGCACGAGGACATAACGAACACGGGCAAGCGCCACCCCGCCTACTTCAACTACAAGGTAGGATTCGCGGCCGATGGCCGCCTCACGGCGCTCGACATCCGCTGCTACACCAACTCGGGCGACACGGACAACCACGCCGGCGTGAGTCGCCTCCCAATGGGTGGTCTCTGGTGGGCAAGGGCGAGCCCGCATCTGTCGTGGGGCTGTCCTGCGTCGTAGGTGTGCGGCCTAATGTCTTCGTCCGTGGACGGCGTCTACGACGTGCCAACGGCGCGCAGTCTGGGCCGCTGCTGCGCGACGAACCTGGTCTCGAGCACGGCCTGGCGCAGCTACGGCCACCCGCAGGGACTGTTCGCCGCCGACTGCATTCTCGACCGCGTCGCGCAGGCCGTCGGCAGGGACCCGCACGAGGTCTGCTCCATCCATACTCCGGCGACGCGTCCCTCTGCACGCTCCTCACCTGCCCGCAGGTGCGCGAACTGAACGTGGCGCACAAGGGCAGCTTGACGGTGGCGGGACGGCCGATTGAGAACGAGAACTTCGAGCGATGTTGGAACGAGTGCAAGAAACGCGCCCTCTTCGACCAGCGCCGAGCGGAAGTCGAATCGTTCAACAGGCACGCGGCCTACCAGCCAGCTACCGGACGCGGAATAGTTGCACTGTAAGGCGTTGATTGGTTGCAGGAGCCACACGCACCGGAAGCGCGGCTTGGCCATGTCGGGCACGCGTTTCGCACAGCCCCTGCCGTTGAAGTGGGGACAGGTACGTGCGCGCGTCCGTATGATGTCCGGCTGTGCATTGCACCGACACCCTGCCGAACCCATTCCACAGGGAGTGGCTCTTGTGACCCTCTACATGGACGGCACGGTGGGCGTGAGCATTGGCGGCGTCGAGCTGGGCCAGGGCATCAACATCAAGTGCATTCAAGTCAGCGGTGAGTGTGAGCGAGGCGTCTTGAACGCCGCTCCATTGTAGATCGCGAGTCGGGCGCTGGGCGTCTCGCACGAGAGCATCACCATCCTGGACCACTCGACCGAGAAGACGCCCAACGCGATGCTCACCGGCGGCTCTCAAGGCTCGGACGCACACGGGCTGGCCGTCAAGGTGCGCGCACGCTCAGCGTACACGAGCCTCTCGACCAGCTGGGCAGCGTGTTCAGCAAGCGTGCGAGGCGCTCAAGTCGCGCTTGGAGCCCTTCGTGAAAGAGAAGCCGGAGGGAACGATGTCGGATTGGGTGAAGCTCGCCTTCGCTCAAGGAGTGTCGCTCTCCCAGACATCCACTGGAGTGTACGCCTGCTACCTAATGTGTACTTGTACGGTGACCGATAGCGTCGAGCCCTTCGGAACGTGTAGTCATTGCGAAGACTAAGCATCCACTGAGGAGCTTCTGTAACCACAACTTCAACAGAATTCAGCTACTGATTCCAATTCAGGCCTTCCAAAAACATAGAGCTGTTCTACATTAGTGGCGCTGCCTGTTCGGAAGTGGAAATCGATTGTCTCACTGGGAGTCATCAGGTTGCGTTGCGTCTTGAACTGGAGCGTTCCAATTGCGGGGAGTAACAAATCGCGTCGTCGTCGAACAGATTCTGCGCACGGACATCGTGATGGACGTGGGCGACAGTCTCAACCCGGCCGTCGACATCGGCCAGATCGAAGGCTCCTTCATTCAGGTGAGGAGACCCTAGGTCACGTTGGTGTCTCCGTAGCAGCTTCGTATCGTTCCACTGCAGGGCGTGGGCCTGTACCTGTGCGAGGAGATGGCCTTCGACGCGCAGGGCCGCCTGCGAACGGCGCACGTGGCCAGCTGCCAGCTGCCGACGACGCAGTCCGTCCCCCAGCAGTTCAACGTCGCCCTGCTCGATCATGCCGCCACGCCCGGCAACGTCTACTCCTCCAAGGTCGGTGGGAAAGACGGCAGCGGTGTGCGCTCGCAGCAGAGGCTGGTCTGAGAGCTCCGCTGCACTGTTAGGGCATCGGCGAGCCGGCGCTCGACCTGGGCCTCTCGGCCTTGCTCGCCGTGCGGCGCGCGGTCGAGGCGAAGCGCGGCCGGCCGCTCTCGGCCGACTACAGTCCCCTCTCCGCCGACCGCATCCTCCTCGAGTGCGCCGGACACGACGACTACCAATGGAAGGACGTGCGCATCTGAGGCCGGCCAGCCAGCTGCCAACACCATCAACTTTCATTGATTCAGTGATTCAGGACTTTCATTTGTCAGTGATAGGAAGACAGGGCGATGAGACGACGAGTCTCTAACCTACCGACTAAGTGGCTCACACAGATAGGTACGTGCATGCGCAGACACTGCAAAAGCCAGGTTTCGTACAAAACAATATGTAAACTCCACGTACGTTACGCACGTCGCTGCTGGGCACGAACGATAATTATGGAACCGACACTATTCACCACAACCTTGGGAGACTATACGTACACTAAGGACGTTGATTCTACTGTTTCCTGCGAATGGAACGTGACACACAAGCCCGATGTCGGTGGCTTTGCGCTTGTGTGTACCCAATACCAGCGTCCACGCCGACTACTCCTGCGACGAGGGTTTCTGCGTCGTCCGCCCCGAGCACTGACTACCCAGACACACACGTCTAGCTAGGTCCATTGTACCTGTGTGACGACTTGTCAGTGCGACCTTTATTCCTTCAATGCGTTGTAACTTTTGCGCGAACTGTCCCTAACCGCATTGGATTGGGTGAACATTGAAGAATCAAGCGAGCCATAGGTCAAGCGAGCCACCAATCGACCCTCAACCTACTACAGTGTATCAACGTCTCTTTGTCGGAAGCGATCATTCGGTCATCATCATGATGCAACATGTTCACCACTTATTGGTGCGTTTACAGTGCGACGGCGTGCACCGTCCTCTCGTGCCTGCGGACGTTGCGGCTCCGCGCGCTGCGAAATGCACACTGCGAGCACTGAAAGGACTTGACCGCCTCGTGGAGGCGGCGCGGCAGTGCGCTGCGATTTGCCCGCTCGGCCCGACGTCGCAAGGGAACGGCCGCGCCATCTGTACGACGAGAATAAAGTCGGGTTTATCGTACGATGTAGAGACGACATTGTAGTATGGGGCGAGCGGAGGGGTATTAGGGAGTGGCCAGCAAATGGATGGGCCTACTAGGGGCCGACAGTTTTCGCCGCAACGACCCGCACATCACAATTTCGATGTACACGCGCACATAGTACAGCCGCACATACTGACACGACACCGACAATTTTTGGGTGGGGCAAGATTAATTGTAGAAGGGGGGGGGGAAGATGGGACCTAGTGAAGGTTACGGTAATGCAACTACATGTGTATGTACAAAACATACAGTGTAGCCATGTGTATGTACAATAGATACATTGCAGCTTGGTTTGGGTAGTGCTCAACTAAATCGCTGCACAGAATAAGCGTAGAAGCAACCAACTTGATGAACAGTTCGTTGTTGGTGTCGAAGAGTGTCCCACTCTCCGAACCGTCGGTTGCAGTGGGGGGGGGAGTACGCGTGCGGCTTGTCGCCCTTGTGGACGAGGCGTTGATGGCAGGCGAGGTGTCCTTTTCTCGTGAAAGCGCTGCCGCAGTCGTCGCAAAGGTGCGGCTTCAGTTTCTCGTGCACTTCCGCGGAGTGTCTCTTGAGCATCGACGCAACTTTGGTGACGTATGCGCAGTCGGCCCATTCGCAGGCAAACGAGCCGGCTCTTCCGACTCTTGCACGCTCCAAGGGACCCGCGTTCAAGGCGCTATCCATGCCCAACGGCTCGACGGCGTGCATGCTCCTTTCGTGCTTCCGGAGGTTGCCGCTCTGCGCGCTACGATAGTCGCACAGGGAGCAGTGAAAGGGCTTGACGGCCTCGTGAATGCGCCGGTGCGTCTTCAGGTGGCCGCTGTCTCCAAACGCCGCGCCGCAGGGGTCGCATTTGAAGGGCCGCGCCTTCTGTACAATGGATAATCATTTGAAAACACCCTCCCTCTGCTGATTAGGACCTGGGGTGACTTTTTTCTCGGGTTGTGAGAGGGATCCACATTTGCAGTAGGGGGGGGGGGGTCTCTTGTAAACTGGGCTTGACAACTGTATCGGTCTCCAACCTCATGAGGTCAGTTTTGTGGCCGCTGTTCGCACCGAGACCTTTTTCACTGCGTACCCACGCTACACACGCCGAAGGCCCTGAATAGTGCGTGCGCCCTGGTGCTAATTGTGGTCTGCGGAAGGAGTGATGGACTTGCAAATAAACTTGAAGCGTAAAGGGTAACAAGTGCTAATTGGAGGCGCTGATCTAATATGCAACTTACGGTACCGGTAGCATTGATTGCTGTATACAGTAGGGCGTAACTTTTAAAGGACTCCGCGCAAGAAGAAGAAGCAACCAACTTGATGGACAGTTCGCTGGTGCTGTCGAAGAGTGTTCGCGAGACCGAAGCGTTTGTTGCAGTGGGGGCACGCGAGCGGCCTTTCGCCTCTGTGAACGAAGCGGTGGTGCTTGGAGACTCGTTGCTTGCTCGCAAAGCTGCTGCCGCAGTCGTCGCAGACGTAGGGCCTCAGTTTCTCGTGCACTGCGGCTGTGTGTAGCTTCAGCACCGTCTGAGCATCCGTTGCGAAAGTGCAGCCGGCCCAATTGCAGGCGAACGGCCGGTCGGTTCTGACAGCGGTGGCGCCTCTCGATCCCGTGGCGCAACTAGCGGCAACTTGGTCCGAGAGCTGCGCTGGATCCGCGGCGGCGTGACGCCTCCTCTCGTGCTGCCGGAGCACGTACTTCCAGGCGGTGCTGAAGTCGCACTGCGAGCACTTGAACGGCTTGACAGCCTCGTGGATGCGCCCGTGCGCTCTGAGGTTGCTCCGGTTCGAAAACGCCGCGTCGCAGGCGTCGCATTTGAAGGGCCGCGCCCCCTAGAGCAGGAGCAGATCTGGTAAATCGTTAAGTCGTATAAAAAATTCTGAACCTCTTTTTTTTCAAAAAAGAAAAATTAAGAACGTCTATGATGTGGATCGAGCACGCCTTTCGTAAACAAGCAACCAACTTGGTGGACGGATTGTTGGTGCCGTTGAAGAGCGCCAAATTGACCGAACCGTTGGTTGCAGTCAGGACATGTGTGCGGCTTGTCGCCCTTGTGTACGAGGCGGATGTGTTGGGAGAGGTTCCCTTTGCACGAAAAGGTTTTGCCGCAGTCGTCACAGGCGTGCGGCCGAATCTGTATGTGGACTGCAGCAATGTGTCTCTTCAGCGTCGACCCATCTTTGGCGGCGTAGGCGCAGTCGGTCCATTCGCAGGCAAACGGTCGCTCGCCGGCGTGCAGCCGCTCGAAATGCGCGTTGAGCAACGCCGCCGCCGCGTACGTCATTGGGCACGCGCTGCACGCAAAGACCGTCGCTGCAGCGCCGTCCTCTGCAAGGGCCCGTGTCCACGATTCAGCTTTCCAGGCGGTCGAGTGCTCACGGCTCTACCTGGAAGGTCCAGTAGCGATTCTGTTGCCGATGGGACGTCTTTCTCCGTTCTCTGAGAATCCTTCGGAATGTTCGGCGCTCTGTCGGCGGACTCTGACACTCGCGTACGACTGGCCGGCCGGGTGGCAGCGTCGCTCGAGAAACGTGGCAGGCTGGCGAGGGACGGTTCCACGATGGCATCGCCAAGCGCAACCTCTGCTAAAACCGCTTGAGACATTGTAAAGATTGGCAGTTGAACGTGATTTACGCGCACATTTCACGACGATCTGTTTCAACGGCAAAGGTGGCTCGGCTTCTGCCCTGGTTGGTTGCTGTCGGCAGCTACTCTGATGACACGCTGTCGGCTCCTCCTTCACAGCGTCTGTGCTCGAAGTCGACAGCGCAACGCGCGGCGTCGTCCGCGTCATCGCTGTCCAATTCCGCCAATTACTCACTCACTCACTCTACTCCGCTTGGCTTGGACGCTCGTGTTCAGAACTCCGTCGAGTTGTTGGTTTACTGGGGCGACACGCGTGTTTGCTGAGTGGAGACTGCTGGAGAGACGCCCCAGCAGCCCCCCCCCCCCATCGCTCGACCGATCCAGCGTCGTGCGTCGCCTGGCTGTCTCGCCCACCCACAGGGCTATCCCTACGCTTGATACATCCATGAACAACAGCCTGTCCTGTAGATGTTCATTGCCAGACCAGATGCCCCCTGCCTGCCATCTTCTGCAGCCACGACAGGGGGAATTGGAGGTGTCTCCTCATCCTATCTGGTCCTGGGTGGGCTCGCCAGAAACATCTATGCACTAGCGGATCCAGACGGGGGGGAGAGGGGGGTCTCCCCCTCCTGTCAGCTCAGATTTGGGGGGGAAGGAGGGGGAGAGATCAGGGGGAAAAGCAGGAAAGAAGGGCGAGCACAGGGGGAAATGGGCAGATTTTTACGTTTTCCTTCAATTGAGGCACTCAAAAGCGCAAAATTTTCGCCTGCGGCGCTGTGGTTCTCTTCCAACTCACGATTGATTCGTAGGGGTGCTAAAAATACCGTCATTTTTGTCTATTCCACAGTAGTGTAGTTTGTGTGGTAAAAAGAAATTGACCTTCTCCCCCCCTCTGTCAGAAAATCCTGGATCCGCCAGTGCATCTATGTAGTTCTATAGGTAGATGGCGTTTCTTCCGGCGACCAGGGCCGACGAACGGCAAACTGTAATTCACAATTGTTGATTATTATTACCAATTATTAAAGGAGCTGCTGAAACAACATGGTGCGAGATGCTGGGAAACATGCACGTTAGAGCGGCGAGAGCGCAAAGTGTGACAGAGCGGCACGCGTGCGAACATGATGACACGGTGGACGAGACAGGGCGCTCAAACTCTGGAGCGATAGTCGAGGAATTTTAATTAAAATTAATACTTAATTAATAATTATAATTGGCAGAGATGGATGCAAGCTGACCAAATCTGACAGGTTCGCTCGTTGTGGATTCAAATGCTAGAACGTTGAAAATCCAAATATTTTCGCCTGCCGCGCATTGGGCCACAAAGGGATGCGGCAGTTCGCATTGAGAATTTTTGCCTGTAGCGCAACTCTCGTTTCAAATGCTAAAACGGTCGAAAACCACGTTTGCGGCGCCAAACGTGCGGTGCAAACTGCGAAGTATATGACTCTGCAATAGAACTTTTTTGCGGAAACAATTTGTGACCTCGAACACAACACTGTCAGTCGTAGACGAGAAAGCAAGTGGCCGAGATATTTGCATCTGATATTTGCATATGCCCTTCTTGTAATTTTTTGAATTTTTGAAAAGTAGTTACTGTACGCTCGCCAAAATTCGAAAACGTTTGTAACAATCTTACGCAATACGCTTGTGCGTTGGCTTTGGATAACGCTCGCGCACACTCATTGATTGGGCTTCGCAGTTTTGTAAATGCTGTTGTTTGACGCGTGACTCAGTGTACCGTTTGAATATCTTGCAGCCTTTTTTTCGGTCTTAGTTTTAATTTTCGCGAGCGAGCCGATTTTTTGAATCGAGAGAATGGACGAGCACGGCGCGCCGCCTGAGGAGGACTTCTCCAAGCAGTCGACGGAAGAGCTGCTCGTGCACACGGTTCGTGTCGGTGTCGCGTGCGTGCGTGCGTGCGTGCGTGCTTGCGTGCGCGCGCGCGCGCTCTGCGTCGTGCCGTCGAGGTGGACGTCGCGTCGACTGCAGAACTGGAGGGCGCGCTCGCAAGGCTACAAGAACGCGAAACGACTCTTCGAAACGTCGGACTCGGAAGACGCGCAGCTGTCGAACTTCCTGCCGTTGCTCAAGAGGTTCCCGCTCGACAACAACGCGGGCGCCCTGGGCGACGCCGTGGACGCGCTGCTCGCCTTCGTCCAGTTGGCCGACTGCGCGCCCAGGTTAGTAGGGGGCAAGGAAGGGGGGTTGAGAGCGCTCGCCGCTCGCTGTGAGTGAAGTGCGATGTGGCGCCACCCAGGTCTGCGGCTGACGTCTGTCCCGGACTGGTTGCCAAGTGTCTGGGCCACGCAAAGCCGAGAATCCGTGAAAAGTCCCAGGAGATTATGTTGATGTACATTGAGGTGGAGAAACAAGACGTGGTCGTGGTGAGTGGACGTGCAGCAGCGCAGTTCCATAACTTCCACTTGTCTGTCTGGTTTGGGAGCTTACGTAGCGAGCCCCGACCGCCCGTTTTAGGAGTCTCTGCTAGAAGGTCTAAAGAGCAAGAATCCAAAGATTGTCAAGGAAGCCGTGTCCACTGTCACTGCCGCCGTGAGGTCAGCTCTTGCGTGCGTGCGGTGTGCTGTCGTCATGCGAGTTGGCAGCCAGTCGGACTCATTGCAGCGCGTTCGGTCCCAAGCCGATCGGCGTGAAGGCGGTGGCGCAGCAGATGGGCGGCCTCATGAGCTCCCCCAAGCCCGACATCCGCAACGCGACCAAGGAGTTGGCCGTCGAGCTCTACCGCTGGATTCGAGAGGCGCTCAAGCCGCAGCTCAAGGACCTCAAGCCCATTCAGGTGCCTTCCCCCCCCCCCATCACTGGCTTTCGCGGCGGCCCTGGCGAGTCACGGCGACGGAGCGTGCGTGCAGACGCAAGAGCTGGACGCCGAGTTCGCCAAGGTGGCGGCGGACGGCGCGCCCGTCGCCAGTCGGCTCCTCCGCAGTCAGCAGAACAAACCGCCGCCGCCGACAGCCGCGGCCGCCGACGCGCCTGCCGCCGATGGCGAGGCTAGCGGCGGCGGTGGTGGCGCGGCGAGCTCGGCGCCCGCGCCGCCCGACCCTTGGGAGTTCCTCGAAGCGGAGGACGTCGTCTCGAAGCTCTCGGCCGATTTCTACGAGCTAGTTGAAAGCAAAAAGTGGTGCGTTCCTCTTCGCTCGTCCTCTGGGCTGTGCTGTGCCTTGCGCACTGCACTCCGCTTTGCCATGTGACACATAGTGCACGCCGTATAGGCTGGAGAGGAAGGAGGCGATGGAGAAGCTGCTGGCCCTGCTCGATGCCAGTCCCAAGTTGGATCCCAAAGTGCAGTACAACGACATGATAGGACTACTGAAGAAGGCACGGCCCCCGTCGCGCCTTGACGAACGCTGTGCCCAGTCTCTGCGTGTCGCCCCTCCGTTCAGCTCATCTCGAAGGACGCCAACATCAACGTGGCCGCCGCGGCGACGCGCTGCCTCGAGCGCTTCGCCAAGGGTCTCCGGAAGAAGTTCGCGCCGTTCGCGACCACCGTGCGTGTGCTGGGCGGGGCGTCTTATCTCGACGCTGACGCACCGCGCTGTTGCAGATGGTGCCGATCGTGCTGGAGAAGCTCAAAGAGAAGAAGCCCGTGCTGGCGGAGCCGCTCAAGGAGTGCCTCGACGCCATCGCCACCACGGTGACGAGCCGGATTCCAAATCCGCAGACTTACAGCTTTTGTCGCTCGCTCGCAGGTGCCGCTCGACTCGATCTTGGACTTCCTGGTGGAGGCACTGGACAACAAGAACCCGCAGATCAAGCACCAGACGGCCCACTTCCTCCAGCGCCTCTTCTCCTACCACACGAGTCAGACGCTCACCAAGAAGCTACTCAAGGCCGTCGTGCCCCCTCTCGTCAAGGTGAGCGCCCACTGCTCTTCTCCCTTCGGCCTTGAAAGGTTTGACCCTCTGCGGGTGTTACTTCAACTTTCTTATCTCATCGTGTCATCTGCGCGCTCGCGCCCTTGTCGCGTCGTCCAATGGCGCAGAGGAGAGTTCAATGTCGCGACCCGAAAACTCGACCGAAAAGAGTCGCGCTATGAGCGTTGGCTTGGGGGAGGGGGCGGGGGTGCCTTTTTCGTCTAGGGCCGCGCGCGTTCAGTGTCTGGGCGACAGTGACGCGTCGGTGCGCGAGTCGTCGGCGTCGGCGCTGGGCCAGGCAATGAGGGTGGTGGGCGAGAAGCCCATGCTGCCCCTCCTCGCCGACGTCGCCCAGGACAATCTCAAGATGGACAAGGTGCTCGCCCGCCCGCCCTGCCAGCCTCGCGCCGCGCTACTGACTGCCCCCAAATGAAGAATTCGTTGGCCCCGCGTTCAGATTAAAGCCGCATTCGAAAGCGCGACTGGGCCGACGGGAGAAAACGCCGCCCTGGTCGCGTCCATGGTCCAGAGCATGCACAAGCCCGCGGTGAGCGGACGCATCTTTCTGCGGTGTAATTTGGGTGGCATTTTGGTGTCATGTATTTAAGCATTTATTCGCTTGGGTGTTTTTTCCCTGTTGTGCCGAGCGTCGGTGTCGTTGGCGCTGTACTGTCGCTTGATGTCGCGCGCAGGAGTCGACGCAGCCTCCCGCCCCCGAGGCCGCCGCTAAGCAGCAGCAGGGCGGCCCAGCTGCCAAGAGGAAAGGCCAAGCGGCGGTACTTTTTTGATGTCGCTTGCTTTTCCCTGTTTTGTTTTCTGGTTTCCCTTGTCTTGCCTTGCGTGCCAGTTTTGACGAACGGAGCCTTGTTCAGCCACCAAAGAAGGGCGGACCGCCGCGACGGGGCGAGGAGTCGAGTGGGGGCGGGGGCGGCAGCTCGAAGGCTGGCAAAGCTGCTCCCGCAAAGGCCGACCCTCCAGCTAGAGCCAAGTCGGCAACGCGCAAGGTACGTTGAAAGTGCGTGTACTTTGCTTAAAATGGGCACGCAGTTCTCCTTCCATGGCGCTCTCGACGTTGCAGTTCAGAGTGGTGAGTGGAGAGTGGCTCTTACGTGCGTTCACTGCACTCTTTGGGTTCCCTGTTTTTGCTTACACTTTGCACATCGGTCACATTGACCTTGGTTTTGCCAACTATTTTTGTATTTGCGCGTCGGAAAAGGTGTATCTATCCGTGTCCTAGTAGTAGAGAGAGAGACATGGAAGTCGGTTTCAGCCGGGCGAGGCGGCCGGCGCCTCTGGAAAGGGCAAGAAAGACGAGAGCTTCGAGGGCCCCGCCTTCGTAGTGGGCGACGCGCAGGACAAGCAGAAGCGACTCAACGACGAGAAGAACCTGAGAGTTGGTCTTGCCTGAGAGACTTAGTTGGCCGTTGCTCAGTGGCGGCCGCATTCGCAGTGTCTCAAGTGGAACTTCGCCGTACCGGAAGAGGACCACGTGGAGCAGCTGAAGGCGCAGTTCGCGGCCGTCGCGAAGGCGTCGCTCCACGCGCAGCTCTTCCACGCCGACTTCAAGCAGCACCTCAAGGCCGTCGACACCCTCGCCGCCGTGCGCGCCATTCCCCCCCCCCCCCCGCCTCACGCTCGGCTGTCGAAGAGATAGTATGGTGCGGCGTGTAGACCCTGGCGGCGACGCCCGAGCTGGCGATGGGGGCGAGCGACTTGCTGCTCAAGTGGTGCACGCTGCGCTTCTTCGACACAAACCCCACGGTACTGCTCAAGTGTCTCGAGCTCGTCGTCGGCCTGCTCGAGGCGCTCGGCGACGCCCAATACGAGATGGGCGACGTCGAGGCCGCCGCCTTCCTCCCCTACCTGCTGCTCAAGGCGGGCGCCCCCTCCCCCTGCGCGCCGGCCCCCACGTCGCAGAGCTTTGCAGGCGGGCGACCCGAAGGACATGGTCCGAGGGCAGGTGCGCAAGATCCTGGACCTTCTCTGGCTCGTCTACCCTTCGTCCAAGGGCTTCCCGCATCTCCTGGAGGCGACGAGGACGAAGAACAGCAAGCAGCGCGCCGAGTGCCTCGATCAGATGGGACAGCTAATCAAGGTCTCCGGCATGGAAGTGTGCGGACAGCCGCAGGTGGGCGCGCAAAGACGCGCGCGCGCACACACGCAAGCACACTGGCTGTTCAGGTGGCGATGAAGTCCATCTCACAGTGGATCTCGGACAGGGACGCGGGCGTGCGCAACGCGGCGCTCAACGCGCTCGTCGCCGCCTACGTCCACTGCGGCGACAAACTCTACAGGCTCACCGGATCCGTGAGCCTTCGAGTTGCACTGGTCACCGTGAATGGCGTCATCGCGCCACCGGTCTTCAGCTGCCCGACAAAGACCAGGTGATGCTCGAGGAGCGCATCAAGCGGACGGCTGGCGGCTCGGCTGCCGGTGGCAACGGCCGCGCGTCCGTGGGCGGCGGTGGCGGCCCGCTGATTCGGAAGCCGCAGCGCGGCACGACGCCCGTCAAGCGAGCCTCGACCGCCGCCGTCGCCGGCAGAGGCACTCCTGCGGCCGCCGCGCGGCCGTCGACAGGCGCCACGAACGGCTACTCGTACGGACGGGCGCCGCCGCCAGCCGACGACACGGGCTCCGAGAGGGACGTCAGCCCCTACAGAGGTGCGTACGCCTTGCCTTTTGGACGCGGGGCTGTCTGTGACACGCGTTGCAGGCAAGCACACGGTGTCGTCGGAGCCGTCGGAGGATGCGGAGCCGGTGAAGCAGGGCCGGTTCCAGCTCGACATGGACTACGTGCTGGGCTGTCCCGAGCACCTCAACACCACCTTCATACCCAAGCCCAAGCCGACGCTCATCGACCAGTCTGAACTGGACGAGGAGCTCGCCAAGCCACCGCCAAAACTGCCAGACATTCCCATGACGTGGGCGCCACGTTTTTCGCGTACTCCTTCCTTCCCTGTTCGGGCATGGGCACTGTCGTGTTTAGTCGAGCTCTGGCAGCCCGCAGTCGCCGCCTGCCCGTCGCGACGACGACGACGACGACTCGGCCGTCCCGAGCGCGGCCGCCGGTGGTGTCGACGGAGCCGTCGGAGGAGGACGCCGCCTCTTCGCCGGCGGTGACGGAGCGCGAGCCGTCCTCGTCGGCCGGCGGCGGAGGGGGCCAGCAGCAGGCGCTGCTGGGCACGCGCAGCTCGTCGACGCTCAGCATCAGCAGCCTCGACGCCGGCTCGGCGCTCGACCAGGCGATCGCGCAGCTCTGCAACGCCAACGTCACCAACGCCATACAGGCGGCCGTGCAGGTACCGCTCCGTTCGCTGCGTCGACCGAGGTTTGCGGCGCCGCGCCTACGCGAACCGCTGGCAGCTGGACGAGATCATCAAGGACGACGCCAAGTGCCTGTCGCTGTCGGGCAAGGTGGACCAGCTGCTGTCGGCCGTCGCCTTCCAGCTCCGCTTCATGGCCAACACGCACCTCGGGGCCGAGCTGGACGACCAGCAGACCGACCAGCTCGTCCTACTCTACCGCGCGCTCGCCAGCCTCCTCTTCTCAGTGGGCTCTGTGCTCGGTCGACGACAACGGATCTCCATGACGCATGACGCAACGGACTCTAGGTGGGCGACACGAACGAGCCGCGCTTGCTGGAGGAGGCGACGGAGGAGCCGGTGAAGGACCTCTTCTCGCAGCTCATCGCTCTGCTGCTCGACAATCGCGTCAAGCTCAAGATGATGGAGAACGAAAAGGTTGGTGCACAACAAAAAAACCACACCACTACACAGTCGGAAGAACGTCGAAATCTACCGTAACCGACTGCAAATTGTTGCACACAGCACAGACATGCAACTCCCCCCCCCCCGCCTTTCTGCGAATTCAACCTGCTGTATGAAACAGTGCTGTTTACTTTGACGCGACGTACCTATTTAGACTTACTGCATACATTTTCTTTCCGGAACACCGAGCAGATGTCCTACGCCTACCCCCAGAGGTGGTCTGTCCCCACACCGCCCAGCCTAAAAAAAGGGTCCCATGTATGGTACCATGTCCTACGGTACCTTGTCTTGTGTGTGTTAGCGTGGAGACGTTGTCGCGCAGCACGTGCTCAAGTCGAGCAACCTGCTCGCGATCAAGCTGGTCGAGCGGACCGCGCCCACGGCCTGCGCCCTGGCTCTGCTCGCCCTCCTCCGAGAGGGACTCCTAGTGCGCGGCGCCACCGACAAGCACGTCGACCTCGTCATGAAGGCGAGAGCCTGGCCTTGGGGGAGGGGGGGGGGCGGTGGTGGTGGTGCTGGAGCTGACCGAACGCGTCTTGCTGCAGTGCCTGTGGAAGCTGTGTCGCCGACTGGAGGGGCTGTCTTCGCGGCTGGACGTCTCGAGGGTGCTGGTGGAGTGCGACCGCTTCTACTCGGCCTTTCCCAGCGCCTCCTGGGAGAAGGGCAAGGACACGCCCCTGCGCACGGTCAAGACCCTCCTCAACGTCGTCACGCGCGCCCTCGGCGACAAGGTCAGCGTCCCGGCGGACTTGCTGGCCACTCGTTCTCCTACGGATCCGCCCCCGCAGATGCTCGACTACGCGGGCGCGCTGGAGCGGCCGGACCGGAGCGAGACGCTGCTCTACGTCAAGAAGGTGCTGCGCGACCTCTCGGCCCAGCAGCAGCAGCAGCAACATCAGTCGGCGACGACCGGCATTCCCGGCCAGGTCGACGCGATTCCGCACAGCCAGAGCAGTAGCTCCTCCCTGGGCGGTCTCGCCGACAGCACCAACAAGGTCTGCGCGCGCTTGCCACCTCGGCAGCCCGATTGACTCTCTCTTTCTCTCTTCAGATAGGTAGCAGTTCCGATTCGCTCGTTCGACAGATTCTAAAGAAAGTGCTGACGCCGGCTACGCAGCAAGAGGTGAGTGAGGAGACTCGCTCTGTCCGCTTGCTTGTCCCAGTCGAGTGGACGCCGGGGGTCGTGGTGCCGGCTTGCAGGGCTTGTCCGAGTTGGACGCCTACCGTCGGGCGACACCCAGCTTCGACCTGGCGCAGCACACGCGCCGTCTGGACCCGCAAGTCGTGGAGGGCATCGAGCAGAAGCTGGCCCAGTTCGCGGCCGCGCCAGTCCGCGACGCGCCCTCCTCCATGAAGCGCGCCGGCTCCGCGCCCCGTCTGGGACCCGACGAGGCGTCGGCCTTCGCGAGACTCCAGGCCATGAGGGCCAAGCTGGGACTCAAGCCCTCACAGGTGTGCGCTGCTCCGCCCCTGCCCCCTTCCTGCCTTGCTGATGGTTGGATCCTCGCCTCGTCGTCTAGATCGAGGTGCCCTCGGTCGACATCGACGCCGACGGCGTCCGTCTGCCGTCGCCGCGCACGAACGCGGCCGCGCCGCAGCAGCCGGCGACGGTCTCGCCAACCGCGGCCGCCGCTCCCGCCAACGCCCAGGCGCCGCCCGCAGCCGAGACGGAGCCGGTCGAGCCGACGCGTCCTGTCTACTCGAAGCGGGAGCTGGACTCGCTAAGGCAGCGACTCAACCTCATCAAGAAGGGCACCGTCTAGGCCACCGCTCTCTCTCCCAAACCCACACCCACCCTCCCGTTTGTTCCCCGAGTTCTACTAGCGTGTGCGATTATTGCTTATGCAAACGCAGCGGCGGCTGTACACCAACGCGGGCTTTTGTGCTGGGTTCGTCGACGTGGAGTGGACGACCCCTACAGTAAAGCTGTGCTTCAGCGTCTCTAAGCTGATCGAGACAAGCGCGTGGCGACGGAACTTGCTAACGGGCCTGTGAACTGTTGGGGTGACTGAATCGCGCTGGCCCATATGCATGTGTGCATATTCACATAGTAAAGGACAAATGTCTCTGGATCGCAACCCGTCGCCGACGGCAGAGGTAGACGCAGTGGACGACGGCCGAATCGAAGGCACCGTGTATAGTAAGGGGTCTGCGCTGAAAGCGCTCCTACTGTTCGCAAAGGTGCGTGTGTATGTAGGTCGAGCTGTATGCCGTGCCCTTACCGTAACCTGTATGGAACTTGCAGTTGTCGGAGAGTGGCGCAGCGGTTGAGGAGACCGCTTCTGTGACCGAACTGGACGCAGACGCGGAGCGCATCCTCTGCCAATTCTGGGACATGACCGTGGATAAAGTGCGCTCGCGCTTTCAACTGAGACCAATTCGACTGATGGAGTTTCAGAATGTTTGCGAGTACTTGCTGTCCTGCCAGCCGCTGGCGCTGCGTGCGATCGCGGACGCTCTCGTGACGAACGGCCATCGTCCGAGACTGACGGTGGGGGAAGGGCTCTGTGCTGCTGCCTTGGGCAGTGTCATTCGTCTAGTGAAGAACGGCAAAGCCCTTAGGAAATTTGCGCGGGAGTTCTGGCGAACGCTTGCGAATTCGAGTGTTTGTGCCGCGGATTGGACCCGCAGCTCATCAGGATGGTCTTCGCAGCGTTTCTCGAGTCGGCGGACACGGCAACTCTCGTGCAACTCCTCAGGTTGGACGTGCGAGCGTGCAGTGCGGCCACTAGCTCAATGCAGGGTTGACTTCTTTTTGCTTCTAGATTGTTTGCTGTCGTGCGCGAGCAAGGCCACTGGATGTCTTCTGGCTGGCAGGAGTGCTTTGAAGATATGGACTGCGCTCGGAAGCTCTGGCTCGTCCTCTCCAGCTCCACTAATGGTGCGTCTGTGTGCGTGCGTGCGTGCCTTTTGCTTCAGTTGCGGATGTATGTGTGTGTGTGTCTCCATTGTATAGCTGAGCTCCTTGGCGACTCTGCCTTGTTCTGTGAATACTTGTTCACGGTTGGAGGATCGAGTCAGCTGTCGAAGACGTTCTTTGAGACCGCTCCAGGCAGTTTTGATTGCCTCTTCGAAGCGCTAGAAGAAAGTCTCAAAGTTGGACATCTGACCGCAGCTTCTGGCAGTTTGTTGAGAATTCTGCACGACTGCACAACGGACGAGACAAAGTTGGCCGCGCTTGGTGAGCTTTCTTTTTGTTGGTCTGGTGACTGAGACTGATCTGCTGTGCTGTGGGTATGCCCATACCTGTAACCGGGTCAGAGCGAGGGAGGTGTCTGTAGCATGACAGATTGGGGGGGGGGGGTGAAGCAAGGGTGGAGTGGTAGCTAGCTGACCATTTTTAGGCTTATGCTGGTACTTTTTGGTCAAAATACGGTGTAAATAGTGTTATTGAGCTGTTTGGTGGTCATATAACACTGAAAAGCACCGAAAAAGACCGTAATTTACTCACTTTTGCCCATTTAGACATGGTAAAAATCCTTGGGTGTTGGATTGGTGTTAGAAAAAGAGGTATCCCCCCCAGTTACTTACAGGTATGGGCATGTCATGACAACTGTGCGCCAATATGAAGGCAGATGCGAGGCTCGACTGCTTGTCGCGTTGGACGGCTGCGCCGACTTGGTGAGCGGTGCCGATCAGAGTGAGGCCGGGGACAGTGACACGTTGCTCTTTGTCCGCTGCATCCGTGAGATACTGCAATCGTTCGGCGACCTTTGGCCCACTGGTGCTCCCCCCCCCCCCACCCTGCCATTTGACGACTCGTAGACACATTGCTGCCTATGCTTTAGAACGGGTCGAGGACATCCACGGCAAGCTGATGTTGTGCGCGACACAAAAGTTGACGTGAAGCATGAAGAAAACATGTGACACACCTTTTATTGAAGAAGCGGGCTTCCATATTGTTTTGGCTTGTGTGGAATACCTGGTTAGCCCCCAGTTCCTCGGTCCCCAATTCCTCGGTCCCCAATTCCTCGGTCCCCAGTTCCTCGTTCCCCAGTTCCTCTGTACCCCAATTCCCCAGTTCCCAGTTCCTCGTTTTCTCAGTTCCTCGGTCATCAATTCCTCTGCACCCCAGTTCTTCGGTTCCCAGTTCCTCGTTTCCCCAATTCCTTGGTCACCAAATTCCTCGGCCCTCAGTTTTTGTAATCCTACGTTAAGCGCGAATGGTAAAGCACGCATGGTGACATGAGCGACTGAGCGACCGATGGCGATTGGTGAGGCGAGAACAGGCAAGCACGCACGCACAGGCATGTACTCATGAACGGACGGACGATCACAGGACAGACAGCACGCGCGCAAGTGCCTGCACGAACGCGACGGCACGCGCACACGCACTGGCACACGCACAAGAGATGCAACGCACGTATATCTCGGTCTACGTTTTTCTGGCAAAAGGACGTGACACATTAAGACAATGTACATGCAGTTGCGCCTAACGACCATTGCCTGAGCTCTCGTGATGAGCTATGCGCATGGAACAATGTGCAGTCCAAATCCAAATGGGTATTGTAACTGAGGACAGAGGCCAGCTGGGGACGAGGCATACAGTGGGGCACGTCAAGGTACACGTTATGTTCTGACTGCTTGTAGGAGCGTGAGTGACTGATCGATCGTCCGCCAGCTGATAAGACAGGGTGGCAAAAACTAATGAGATTCACTGTGGCTTTGATTGGTTTACTGAATGGATTGGGTGCTGAGTTCCCAACAGCACAATGGGGCTGCTGTTACACTGTACTTCTGCTGCAATGTCCTGAAATTCAAGCTGAGCTGACTGCCGCCCCACGCAGCGAACAGCAGTTGGCGCATGCTCAATCAGAACTAGAAACTCATTATCAATAAAAGGGTGAAAACGCGATGAAGAGACCGAGGAATTTGGTGACCGAGGAATTGGGGAAACGAGGAACTGGGAACCGAGGAACTGGGGCGCAGAGGAATTGGGGACCGAGGAACTGAGAAAACGAGGAACTGGGAACCGAGGAATTGGGGCACAGAGGAACTGGGGAACGAGGAACTGGGGACCGAGGAATTGGGGACCGAGGAACTGGGGACCGAGGAACTGGGGGTATGCCGGAATACCTACATTGTTTGGTTTGTATCAGTTCGCTCGCATACGGTAGCTACGTTGCGATCGCTGGTATCATCTAGCGTTGCAGTTACTGGACTGTGTAATTCCTGGTAACATATTTGCGTGAAGTCATCAAAGTTGCAACTTGCAATTTATTAGATTGAAACGCGTCATCAAGTCACATGACAACGCAGTGAACGTTGTGACAACGAGCTTGATTGAAGTGGCGATTTGAATGAACGTTTCCTCTCCATACATCCGTTTTTATAAACACACCCAAAGGGCTAGTCCCCCCGACCCGGACCATACCTGTAACCGGGTCTGGAAGAGTTTGGGGGGGGGGGTGTCTGGAGCAAAAAGTTTATTATTATTTATTATTCGCTATAATGTTCTTGTACAGCACTTTGTTGACTTGTCTTAGAATGTTCTGCGTAGACGGTGAAGGGTGTGGTCTGGCGTGCGTTGCAGCTTGCACGCTCGTTGTAAACACAAGAACGTAACCGTCACATGGACCAACTCGTCTGTGCCTTGTCCTCACTCACCTCGTCTGTGAACGTCTGCAACACAACTTTTGTTGCGAATGATTCCAGTGAACAGGAGAGTATCGCGAAGATAAGAAGTTTGGCTGCTGACACTAAGCTGCAATAAATACTAAAGCAACCAGCGCATACAATTTTTTAGAAGGCCATCATTACAAGAGAGTGTAGCTAGATAAAGCGCATTGTGGATTATTGTTATGCCGCACTTGCCATTGCCGTATTCGCTGCTTCATGCACCCCTGATACAGAAATCTGCATCTTACAGTAATTGTTTCACATTTGCGGAATGACCAGTGAGAGCAAGCATGACCGAAGCACAAACACTCGAAACTGTCGACAAATTAAATTTCTCTGTTAATCTGGTTCACGAACTGTCTGTCTATCTGTCTCTTTGCTTTGTTTATGCCAGCTTCAGACTGTAGATCAGCATCAAGGCGATCGTCCCCAGCAGACCCATGCTCAGCTTCAGTGCGCCTAAGAAAGAAAGGAAAAGAAACCACGTGCCAAAAAGTCAAAACGCGCGACAAACGAATGCCGCACCGCAAGTGTAGCCGTCTTGTGTGTTGCTGCACGGCTTGCCGTCCGGACAGGTCGCCGCTGCGCAGTAGTCTTCTGAAAAAGGAACGTCTTTCCTTCTAGAAGGCTGGCCACGGCACTTGTCAATGACAGCGAGTGAGGACAACGCACTCAGGGAGCAGTCGCGACCGGCCCTGCCCTTGCTGCAGTCGCAGCGGAAGCCCTGCGGCTTTGACGCGTCCGGCACGCAGACGCCGCGGCCGAGAGGGCCGCACGGCTGCAGGGAGCACGCGTCGCTCTCGGGCGCGATCGCCGTCTTCGACGACCGACGCAGCGACACGCCAGAGGCGTCCACGCCCTCGAACTAAAGCGGCTGCTGGCGTCCGCGCGTGAGGAGACTGAGCTTCGTACGGAGGCGGTCGACCTTGAGCGCGACGCTAGCGTTGGAGGAGAGACGAAGCTTGCCGATGAATGGATACAGGCCCTCTTGGTTGGAGAGGTTGATGACGTCCACGTCCTCGCCGTTCACGGTCGTGACTCGGGCGGAACGCAGCTGGCTCCGCACCGTTTTGTCGTCGGCACGCTTCGCCGGCCGCACCAAGAGGAACACATCGACGCCTGCGACGACGCTGGGCTGTTATTACTCGGCTATATCTTGACACCCATCCGACCTAGAGGCGGCCGTCCCAGTGGCGTCCTGCTGAGTCGGTCAGTGGCGAATCCGTACTCGTAGTCGACCTCCGTCTGTCCGGACACGGCGAGCGAGCGCTGGAGGCGTTTGCCGGAGAAGGCGACGGACGCGGCCCACGCGCCCTGGCGCAGATTCGCCTTGTCCACCGCCACGACGTACGCGTTGGCCGTGTCCACAAGCTTCGTGTACTTGGTGAACACGGAACCTGCGCAGGTGGGGCTATAGACGTTCTCTCTGAGAGCTATACGTGCATTAGCGCAGTTCTGTTCGCTTGCCATCGGGGGCAAAAAGCTTGAGCCTGGGACCCTCTCCAGCGGCGGCGATCGTCAGCGAGGCGACGGTGCTGTCGACGGGGAAGCTGAGTCGTTTCGTCAACTCGTCCTCTTTCAGGTTGACGCTGTCGACCGGCACCTCGCTCTCGCGCGATGCCACGTACGCCATCACCTGCACCGAGCTCTGGGCTCTGCGCAAATGACAGTCACCCCAAGGCAGCGCCCACCTTCGACACTTCGTTCTTTTCCACGCGGAACAAGTGACCGCCCGTCTTCTCGGCAGTCTTCGTGTAGTCAGCTGAAAAGGAGTGCAGTAGACTTATGCTGGCGCAATGCGGGCAAACTAGAAAATTTATGGAATTTAGGAAAATAGAAAGCCGCCTACGGTTAACGGTAAGTGCGGCTCGTTTCGTTCTCCGCTGCTGCGTTTGCGCCAAGGAGCCAGCGCACAACGCGTCGTCCGTCAAGACGAAGTGAATCTGCGCGCAACGTTCGGTAGTGAATGGGGCAATCTGTTGACAGCGGCAGCGCACCTGACACTTCTTCTCGACCGCGAGGTCTTCGACCTCCTTTTTCAGATGGAGGTCCTTGGCGCTGGCGTCCGTGTAGACGTACATGGTGCACCGGCGCACGCGGCTCAGCGCCGCCTTCATGCCGGCGTATGCTGCCTCGGGACAGTCGCCGCCGCCGTCGGCCGTGACGCGTTTGAGAACTTCGATGAGCTGCTTCGCGCTGCTCGACACCGCGCGCACGCGCACGTCTGCAATAGTCACGGCCCCTGGCCTCGCAGCCGCCACCCGGCAACGCCTGTCGTGGTGCCTGGATCGTTGAAGGTGGCGAGCAGGAAGCGCGTCTTGGTCTTGGAGAACTTCTTGAGGTAGGTCGTGACGCCCGCCTTGACGCCCGCGATGTCGTCCTTCATGCTGCCCGTGTCGTCGATCGCGAACGCCACCTGGCGGGGACAGCTGGGCGCGACGGGCGCGCGTTGAAGGAGCGGCGCGATTGCGACACGCCTCTGTCGCCACTCCACCGACTAGGCTTTGTTGTCGAACTTGAGGTCCTTCACCGAGTTGGCGAGCTCCGCGTCGCACTTGCACGTCGCCTTCTGGCACTTGCTCTTGTTCTCGTCATCTGAAGGCGAGCAAGTGAGGCGGAGGCGATGCGCAGTCTCCTCAGCGACTGCGTCGCGTACTGCCGCCAACCGTTGCAGAAGGCTCGCTTGCCGTCGGGACTCCAGAAGTAGAGCTGTCTGTAGGGGTCGCAGACCTCCTCTCCGGGCGGCCTGCGCTCGTTGTCCTTGAGAATGCGGTCGTAGCAGGCGTTGTGGACCTTGCAGCGGCCGTCGACGTCGTCGATGGGCTCGCCGCCCTCGTTGAAGCCGCACCAGCAGCCGTAGTGCAGCAGGCGCTCGCAGTCCCGGCCCGTCGTCGTCTCGATCATCTCGCACAGATTCGGGTAGATGTTCTGTCCGTGCACAGCGCGCTAGTGGCTCCCTCACGTCCACACCCCCGACAGTCACGTACCGCCCGCACTCCGCTATCGCACCACAACAGCAGAGCCAATCCCAGAACGGCGCTTGCGAGCATGATTCTGACTATATGGGAAGGCTTGACGTGAAGTGAACTACGCAAACGAGTGCGTGTGAAAGCTCGGACGGATAGGCTTTATTGGGCGTTTCACTTGAAAGGCAGGTAGACAGTCAGAGCCGTAAACCCGAATGCCCACCCACTGACACTAAACTTGACATGGGGGCCTCTTATCTCCAAAGCGAATCGCGTTAACATTACCATGTCTGGGTGGCAGTCTTCTTTGCTTATTGTCTTTAAGACCACGGACACGATAACAGCCGCGGAAAACCTGTTGTGCTCAGCCGAACAGGAAGCTGCAAACCAATTTAACACATGGTAGGCATATTCTGACTGCAACGCAGGTTGCAGAGCTAAAGTTGTCGCTGAACAAACCACAGCAGGAGTCGTGCGCAACGTTGTGACGCAAGCACCTACGCTCGTACCGACGCCCCCCCCCTCAGCTAGCGCTAGCACTTCATGGTAGCGCTAGCGCTAGCTTACAAGTTAGCGTGCAAGATTGTGAAATACAAGCCGTCATCCCATCAGTTCGTGCAAAGATCGCGCATTGCTCTCATGGGCACCGTGTCCTGGAAGTGTTCTCCATTCATGACGGTTCACTGAAGCTAATGGACCTTGACAAATCTACCAAACAAATCTCTTGCTTCAGCGACATATCCCACACAAGTAGTTTAGCGACACCCGCTGCATAAGGGCCGTAGCCCGAAAACGCTGAAGAGTGGAACTTCGAAGGAAATGTCTGAATTTTTCGAGTCTCTCATTTGCTATCAACTGTAGTAAGCCGACGCCGGAGAATGACGGAATTATTCGTGCGGGCCAGTATAATGCGTACCTTTACCACTTGATGGCTTATGTCTTTTGTCTTTTGTCTGTGCTTGCGCGCTGCGCGCACTTGCAACTATACGGTTGGCATCATCAGCGAGCGAACGCGTAAGGAATCGTATAGTTTCTTGCGCTAGGCACCCAAAAGCCGTATCTGTTGTTTGAACTTCTGTGTCTTGAACAGTGCCATACAGAAAATACAACGAGTGTGAGTGAAGAAAACAGCGTTGCACGCCAAATATGTCAATTTAGCACCAACCACGGCGTCCAATTTGGTGCTGAATTCGATACATTGTACAACGTATATGTAAACTTGTTTTGCAGAAAGAAATGCAGACTCGCCTACGATACGATGTACATATCTGTATGTTAGTCTATTCTGAGTGAATGAAACTTTAGCACAATGCACAATGTAAAACTGCGGTACACGTGTGCAACGGCAGCCGCGTTCTTCTCCATCAGAAAACTGCAGTGGAAACACGCAAACCCACTAGACGCTCTCTGTTGTTCGAGATGTGTTCTCGAGTGGCGGCAAAATAGGTTACTCATTGGTTATTGTTTACCCACAGAGTCTTCAACCCGCGCTCAGCGCCGCCCAACCCAACCCACCGCACCCACGCTCAGCGGATTGTTTCAGCCCACTCGGCGTGCGCGTGCGTTTCTTTCCGTTTTCGCGTTACACAAGAACTGCCTTAAAAGCGAGCGACCGACACCACGCACGCGCTGTCTCATCGTAGCGAAAACTTTGCCTCTCGCTGGCTGATTATCGCATCGCTGTTGAACTTGCGGGCGAGAGATATGTACGTCGCGACGACGGCCGTTTTTTTGTCGACAATAGGTGAGCGCGAATCGCAATTATTAGCTTTTGGCGTCCGCCTGGTCTGAATGTGCTGCTTCAACTTCAGGAGTGGCAGTGGCGCTGACCTGCAGCCCGGAGAAGCAGCGCACGTTCATTCAGACGGTCGATCATGAATTCTCGGCTCCCAGATCGATCGAGATCACACAGCCCGATGGAATAGTAGGTTGTCGACAGAGTTGCATCGACAGCGCCACCTGCAACTCCTTCACGTACACGGAGCGCAGCCGCGTCTGCCAGATCCACTCGACGAGCCCGCAAAATGGCGCCGAGCTGACGCGTATCTCGAGCATGACGCAGGAGACGGCCATCTGCGTGGCAGGTCCGTACACCGATTACCCATCCATTTTTTGTAAAAAAAGTGGCAGTGGGATTCCAAAAGTCCGTTTAGCCGACTCGCCCGTCTGCGAGGTCTCGTTTGAGCGGACGCCGCAGTTCCTGATCATCGGCCTGGCGCGCGACGTCTACGACTCGGTGTCCTTGGAGGACTGTCTGACGAAGTGCACGAACACCTTCCACTGCAAGTCCGCCATCTACTTCCACGGGGCGCGTCAGTGCGTGCTCAACAGCGAGACCAAGGACCAGCACCCCGATCTGCACGTCGACGTCGACGAGAGCGACGCGCTCGTCGACTACTTCGACAAACGATGCGGCACGGGAGGTCGGCGACATGATGTCGATCTGACCTCTTGAATTGTTTTCCGCCACCATACAGCTTGGTCGAGCTGGAGCGGTTGGGGCGCTTGCTCGGACGGGGCGCAGAAGCGGACGAGACAGTGCAGCGTCGACGGCGGCTGCGCGGGACCGCGTCAGCTGAGCAAGAGTTGCCGGCTGCCTACGACTACGACTCCGACTAGGCGCGAGACGACGACAACGACTGCGACAACGACGACGAGACGAGGACCGCCGCCGACGACAACGATGCCGTACAACTCGACGAACTGCGCCTGGCACTACAAGGCCATGGGCTTCAGGACCTACCACGCGTGCATCAGACGCGTCCACTACGGGGAAACGGTGCCTTGAGATCTACCATATTATTGTAGGCAAGATGCGAACTCGTTTCTCCTACAATGTACACTTTCCTGTCAATAGAGCGCTTCGAAAGTACAAACCTGCAATCTGGATGAACGAAAAAAACGCGTGATCACCCAACTCTTATCAACTCGGAGAACGATTCATTTAAAGTTCCGGGCACAGCCAGCAACATGTATACACCGCCACTGTCTGTATAGTGTCTTTGAACTGTTTGGAATCTGATTGCTGGGTTGCCCTGCCTGCTTGGTAACTCGCCGCTGCCTATTACTGCATTTCGCATCTGACGGCGCGCTGGCGCTGCCGACTGGCGCGAGCGGCTCTCTGGTCTTGCTGCTCATCGTCGTGGTCGTCGTCGTCGTCGCTCGAGGAGTCGCCGACGACGGCGACGTCTCCGTCCTCCTCCTCGGAGGTCGACGACTCCGACTCGCTCTCCTCGTCCCCGCCCACGCGTCCGCGGCCCCGGTCCCGCTGTGGGGGTGTCGACGACTCGAAGTCAGCGTGCCTCCCTCCCTCCCTCCCTCACTCGCGCGGACTCACCCGACGACTGACGATCCTCCTGAGCATGTCGTAGATGAAGTCGGCGTCGGGGTCCGGATTGCGTCGGTCGCGCTCGCGCAGACGAAGATTGTTGCGCGCCAGCTGGAAGGTGCGCGGCCTTTTTCTTCGACTGCGGAACACATACGGACGGGAGACAAGGGGGCGGACGGGGCGACGCACGGAGGTGAGCTCGTCCACGTCGAAGCGAGGCTCGTCGTTGGTGGGCGTCCAGAGTTTGACGCTGTGGTCGAGGCCGCTCGTCGCCAGCATGGGGAAGGTGGGGTGCGGCTCGAGGACGTTCACCTGCGCAAGCGGCGGCTGCCCACGGCCGCTGGCGCAGACGACGACGACGACAGGGACGACCGACGACTCACGACGCCCTCTTCGTCCCCCTTGAAGAAGTGGACGATGCGCTGACTGCGCCTCTCCCAGAAGAAGACGCGGCCGTCGTCTGAGCCGCTGACCACGTACTCGCTGCTCGGCCCGTACCAGTTGACGCCCTTGACTGCAACCGGCGCATCGCTCGCAAAGGAACGCGAAAGGACGCGAACGGGTGCAACGCACGCACTGGTGGCGCTGTTGCGGTGTCCGCCGAAGCGGCCGACGAAGTCGCCCGGCTGCGAGTTGGCCACCGAGAAGCTGTAGATGTCCTCGTCGTTGTACGAGGCGAGGATCTCTAAAGCGTCCGCGCCGTCTCGTCCTGCCGCGTCGGGCCAAGAAGCGCCCACCGGAGCCGTCGAAGTTGTACACGGCACTGGTGACGTTGCTCTTCGACTCGCTCTCGTCCTCAAGCGAGCGACAAGGCACCTGAGCTGCGATTAAGGGGAGAGGGGCGAGAGGGAAGAACCTTGAGGTGACGAGGCGCGTAGTGCTTGACGACGCGCGCGGGCCGCTCCCCGTCGGCGTCGCCGGTGCCGGTCGTGAATATGCGGTTGGCGATCTGACGGCGGTCGAACTCGCGCACGAGGGGGTCGCGGCCGCAGACGACGAAGTAGTTCGAGTCGACCGGGTTCGCGTGCACGCCGTACAGCGCCACGCGTCGGCCCCCAGACGCCGACTTGCACGTCAGGATCCTGCGCGCACACACTCTCTCTCTCTCTCTCTCTATCCAACGACAGGTCGTGCCGCGGGGCACCTATTGGCCTTGGGGTCCCTCAGGTCCATTTGGAACACGACCGAGTCCTCGCCAGCCGACAGGAAGACGTGCGGCGAGTCGCTGAGCAGGGCCAGCTGAAGGGAACGCATCTACTCCTCCCTGCCCTGCTGCTAACGGGACTGTGCGCAGGCAGGGAGCGCACGCACCCTGTGCGCGGGTCCCCTGTGCGCGGCGATCTTGCGCGTCTTCCTGCAGATGCCGCGACTCGAGAGCTCGGCCAGGCGGACCATGCCGTCTTGCGCGCAGCTCACCACGTGACAGTCGCCCGACAGCGGCATGAACTTCGCCTGCGCAGCAACCGTGTCGTGTACCCCACAGGGAATCCGGACGCTGCTGCACCACAACAAAACAATCGTCAGCCACCTGGAACACGTTGAGGGAGTGGCCCGAGTCGAAGCTGAGCGCCGGCTTGCCGCTCGCCCAGTCCCAAATGATGATCTTGTGGTCGTCGCTGCCGCTCGCCAGTCGACTTCCTGCGGGGTGGGGGCACGGGTGTCGTAAGGGCTAGGAGGGACCGCTGCGGGACGCACCATCGGCGTTGAAGTGTAGCGCGTTCACGCAGCCCGTGTGCCGGTCTAGGGTGTGCAGCAGCTGCAACTTCTCCAGCGCGTGCAGGGAGCCGTAGAGCTTGCGGCCGTACAGGGACGGCTGCCGAGCCAGAGCCGAGCGCACGCCCAGCGACTCGCTCGTCGCGCAGCCGTACTCGCGAGCGCGGTAGAGCCTGAAGAGGGGCCAACAGAGCGAGGCGTCCATACGTTGGCGCACACCACTCAATGGCATAACCGTCAATCAAACAGCCCGACGTCGGCTTACTACTCGGCGAAAACTATCGGGGCACAAAAACGCAGAATCGGAAAGCAAAACACGAGTGCTGAGGGAGGGGTGGGGGGAGGGCTGCATGAGGAGCGGGAGCGTACGAACCGGCTGGCGTTGAACGCATGCTTGGGCCTCTCGCCCAGTCCCAGCTCTCTGAGCTGAGCGGCGAGGCTGCGCTGCTGCTGGCTGCCAGCCGCCTCCGCCGCCCCACCCACGCCCGCCGCCGACTCCGACGCCGTCGACTCATCCTCGAGACGACGACGCCGTTTACGGGCCGTCCTCTCGGCGATGTCGTCCATGTCGAGCGCGTCCCACACCTACAAAGTGCTCACCTACACTACACACCTAAAAAGACGGCCCGGCAAGGAACGGCCATGCCGTACCGAGTCGGCGACAGCTTGTTCAGCGGCTGGCGGCGCTACGGCGCGCGTCGCGACCTCGCTCTCCTCGTCGACAGAAGGCGAAGTGTCCTCGGCCAGGGAACTGGGCTCCCCCGTGCCGGCGCCGCTAGTCGGAGTCGTCAGACTCCCCTCCTCCATGCCGTCTTCTTGCCCAACCGAGACGTCGCCTCCTCTGTACCAGGTGCCGATGTCTAGCGGAGCTTTATCATCTCGCGACGACGTTGCATCCGCGGTGGGGACAACGGCCGATGCTGACGAAGAGCTCGCGCCGACCGCCTCCGCCTCCTCTTCGTCTCGTGACGAGCACGAGATCGCGCTGTCGAGTCGGTTCAACGACTCGCCTTGCTTCTCCTCACCCCCCTCTGACTTGCCCACCACAGATGGCTTTTCCTCCTCCATACTCTTTGCAAAGTTCTAAGCAAGTGCGGTAAACATTGTTGCAAGCTATAACAAAGGAAAAAAAAGAAAAGAAAGGGAAAATACCATTCCACAAACCCAAATCCACTCTCCCCCTTTCACCCCCCCACGGAGCCGCTCTCTCGCACCCCCAACAAACACATACAAACAAACACTTCCCCTCACCCTTCTGCAAAACCACCAACACACACCCACCCCCCAAAAAAAAACCCCACACACACACAAAAAAAAAAAAACCAAAAAAAACCCACAAAAAACCCCCCCCCCCCCCCCCCCCCCCCCTGCTGGTTACCTTCAATTTGTCCTTTAGCGAGTAACGAGTGAGTCGGCAAATGGTCGGCGGACTGGCGCTCTTCACACTTCCGTGCCTAAACAATCCCCCACAACTCTAAGCATATGACCGCCAAACACACAGAAATCTCGGCAGCGAGAGACCGTAGAGAGCGCTTCGACTTGCCTGCATCGTAGTGTGAGCTACTGAATATCGACACGATCCCACACTTCAGTTTGACATTTGTGGGTTCGCATTCTGTTCAGTGTATGCCACAATACGATCACTGGCGGATCCAGGATTTTTTGACAGAGGGGGGAGAAGGTCAATTTTTCACCGCACAAACTACACTACTAAGGAATAGACAAAAATGACGGGATTGTTTTAGCTCCCTGACGAATCAAACGTGAGTTGGAAGAGATCCACAGCGCCACGAGCAAAAATTGTGCGCTTTTGGGTGCCTTAGCCTTAATCCATGAAAAACGTAAAAATCTGCCCATTTCGCCTTGTGCTTGCTCGCCCTTCTTTCCTTCTTCTCCCCTTGAGCTTTTCCCCTCCTTCCCCCAAATTGGTGGGGGGAGACTTCTCCCTTGAGCTTTTCCCGTCCTACCCCCCACACATCAGAGATGAAAGGAGAGGAAGACCCCCCTCTCCCCCCCCCCGGTCTGGATCCGCTAGTGAATACGATGCAAATGAAACAAAACAAATGCGCCACAAGGATATAGTGGTTATTGCCACCAATGGAGTAGCGCATCGGCCGGATACAATGAAACGACTTGGGGGCAAATTGTGCTGGTGTCAGTTGAAAGGCACGCACCTTGAAAGGCACGCACGCGCAATTTCAAACTTTATACACTGCGGGTTTAATTCTAGGCTATGTTTAGGATTTTGCTTAGGCTTAGGCTCTTGCTTAGGCTTAGGCTAAGGCATAGGCTTTTGCTAAGGTTTACGCTTAGGCTTTTTGCTTAGGCTTTGGCACCGAAATGTGTCAGTGTGCTGCCTTTTCGGGTGCGTGCCTTTCAGGGCGCGTGCCTTTTAAGCGTAACCAATTGTGCTGGCAATTTCTAATTTATGCAACAGATGCAACAACATGCAACAGAACCTGATTTGCCTAAATCGAAGCCTAAGCGGAGCCTAAGCGAAACCTAAACTTTAGCAAGGCCTAGCCTAAGCCAAAGTGAAGCCTAGGCCTACTTAGGCAAAGCCTAATCAATCAGTGAGTGGGATCAGTGAGATGCTGCTTACTGGTCACTGATTCCGCTCACTGATCGATTAGGCTTCGTCTATGGTTAGGCCTAGGCTTTGCTTAGGCTTAGGTTAAGCTTTGCTTTCGTTTAGGCTTTGGCTTAGGCAAATCAGGACCGTTGCATGTTGTTGCATCTGTTGCATAAATTAGAAATTGTTGTTGTGCTAAGCCGAAGCTAATGAAGGTTAGGGGTCGATTGTCCGCCGTTGCTCATATTTTCTATTTTGAGCGTTGGCCTAAGCCTAAGCCAGCAAATGCCTAAGCCTAAGCAACGCCTAGAACTAAAGTCCATAGTTTTGTCTTTCAAAATCGCGCTTTGATAATCTTTTTTATACTAAACTACTAGTGCCTGTGCGGTTGCATAGTGCATGCGTGTTTTATTGATGGCGGACAAAAGCTCCGTCACGCTAATGAAAGGAAGGGGTAAGCCAATAAAAAACCTAAGCAATACCTGAGGTCTAAGGGAACCTTGTTGTGTCCCTTTTCGTTTCTATCCTCTTTCGGAACGAGCCAATGGCGCGTCGCAACTTCGCTCTCGACGTGTTCAGTTCGCAGCTTAGCGACCGTACAGCCGTCTGGAGCGTGTACCGACGCTTGCCGACCACCGTTGTTGTGCGAGCAGCGGCTTGCTCGTCGTCGGCATCGTCGGAGGACACTGAATCCAGCGGCTCAGTAGCGGAGAATGCTCCGCCAATTTCTTACAAACGCGAGAGAAGACGGCGCCTCTCGGACGTCGGTGGCGCCGCTGCGCGCTCGTCGACCCTCCGGCAAGTCTGGCAAGAGGCTTCGCAGAAGTTATATTGGTACGATCCGTCGTGGCCCGTCAAGATTGGCGCCTACGCGTTCCTGTGCGTCGCCTTCGTCGGCTTTAGTCGTTATCTGTGAGTGCCTCCGCTGCGGCGGATCCGATCGACGCATGGTGATGCGTACCACTGCGCGCGTTCTAGGAAAGGAGAGGCGGCGCAGGAAGGGCTTGAAAAGGTGCGCAAAGCGAGCAGAGAGGGAACTTTTAAAGCCCATTTGATGATACAATCCTTCTTGGAAAGCTTCGTTGGCTGCTCGCGGCAGTCGGTGCCTTTGAGATGGATCGTGACTGAAGCTGACCGTCTGCGCGCCGTTGTGGAAGCGGACACGGCCGAGGACCTGTCCTCGCCCAGTCCCTCCGATGACGACGCTGTCGACGCCGCAGAAGACGGCCACAGCGAAGGCTAAGTCCTGCTCTCACCTCGTGCGACCTGTGACTGGTGCCTGTCTGGTGGTGGATGTGCTCAAACGACTCGGACGTCTCTCAGAACACGATTTATTGTGATTTGCATACAAAGGCGGAGCGAGGAGAGAATGAGGAGAGTCGGTTTGGGCATTAGCTTGGCACCCTAGTAGACTCTTCAGCCCGCCCCACACAACCAGAACCAGTCCCAAGCATGTTAGGAAGTCTGTTTCGATTTTCATAGTTGTGTGACGCTGATGCATTGTGGCGTAGCAGTGTGCTTGCAGTGTTCTCGGGTGACGCAAGCATTCGTCAACTGAAGCGTACGTGCAGCGCGCTCGCGACGAACGCCTAGTCGGCGTCCAGCGAACCATGCCTGTAGCTCGGGGTTACTATACACCCCACTATTTGCCAACACCGCCCGCGCCCAGACCCCCCAGAATTGTCTCTCCAAAGTATTTTCACCACGTCTAAAACGGCAAAAGCGAGTCAATGTTGGTGTTTTCAGTGCTTTTTTGGTGTTATATGACCATAAAACAGCTAAATGGCGCTATTTAGAGCCTATTTAGACCCATTTTTGACCAAAAAAAGTACAAGTATAGGTCACAAAATGGTCGGCTACCCCCACTTTTGCTCCAGGTACACCACTCCCCCTCCAAATCCTCCAATCCCCCCCCCCACTCGCTCTGACCCGGTTACAGGCATGGAGCGAACGCGCTGGTGAGGACACAAACACGAAGCAGCGCGTCGCGTCGCAGTGACTCAGAGCATGGCGACGCCGTCGAATGTGGGCACGGCCAAGTGGCTCTTGGTCTTCACCAGCACCCGCTGAGGCTTCGCGTTGCGCCGCTGCAGCGGTGGGCTGTTGGGCTCTGGGTGCGCGTCGGCGGCGCCGACCGCGGTGGCGGGCTGGAAGGGCGGTGGGGGCTGCGGCGACGGCGGTTGCCTGGAGGAGGCGCGTCGTATGCGCTTGAAGGCCGTGTTGATGCGCGTCAGTTGGCGCTGGACGGTGACGCGCTGCCGGCGCTGCATGACCGGCTCCGTGGCGCAGAGCCAGATCAGCTCGAAGATGGTCAGGAAGCTGATGCCGACGAACAGCGAGAGCATGCCGCCGACGTCGCCTGCAACGCCTTTGCCTACTCGTCCCCAAGCCGTGCCCCAACCGCCTGCACGCGACGCCCTACACAGGAGGCTGGCGAAACTGTAGCGGTTCTCTTGGCGCATCACTTTCACCGACAAATCCTTGGCGAAGATCGAGAGGCTCACGAAGTTGTCTCTAAACAGTCGCTGTGAACGCTGTGAACACAACTACTGTCAAGATTTGAAACGCAAAAGAAATGCCTGCCTGCTAAATGCAAACTTGAATGAATGAATGATGTTTACTACACGATATCAAGTTGAAGATGTACTGACTCTCGCCAAACGGTGTACTCGGTTAACGGAATCGAATTACTTTACCCAGGCTACTTCACAGTATCGTCCGCGTCCACTAAAAGGTGTCACTGAGTTTACCACAGGTATGCAGACGATGAAAATCCAGTAGATTTTTTGCAAGCGAAAGTGTACTGGTCTGGAATTATATTCTCGCTAAATACAACTCGCCTCCGCTTGGACAAGAATTGGGGTGCCAAGCAACAATTTGTTGCTGAATCGCTGACCATACATCAGTGGACGACACCGTTGAACAGAGAGACAGCAATTAGCGGTAGAGAATCTCGCATTAGTGAGTTAGCGGGCAGGCATGTTCCGGCTTTTCACGAGTCGACTTTCGTCGCCGTCTCACCTGGCCATTCGTTCCTGATCCGCGGAGACGGTTTGCTTTTGATATTTGTCGAAATGCTTCGTGACTCTGGTCACGACGCCGTCGTAGTGGGTGCTGAGCTGTTCGTAGACGAGCAGCAGTTGGTCGAGTCGTTGCGTGCCCTTCTCGAGGCAGTCGGCCAGCGCTGCCAGGCGCCGCGAGCGCGACGTCCGCGGGGCGCGTTGGGTTGCCGCTTCTTTGACGGCGTGCTCGGCGATGGAGCAGTAGGCGCGGTTGCTGAGCAGCTCGCGCTCGCCCTCCTCCAGCAGCTGCTTCACCTCCTTCTTGCTCTCCTTCACACGCGCCTCCACGCTCGAAGCCAGCTCCGCCTTCGTCACCAGCCCCGCCTTGAAGTCATTCATCTGAAAAACAGAACGACTTTGCGTACACCATAGATACGCTCGCCGAGTGAGCAATCTCGCCCGCTGGTGGAGCTCATCCGTGCTCCTGCGATGACGTCCAGCTCGACCCGATGCGCACATTGGCAGTGCCATGAAGCGTATGCCGTCAACAATCTGAATTGAAGGTAGACTAGACTGTGCCATAAATCGTCCAGTAGCGATCCCCTCCAATAGTGCTCCCGGGAAAAAGCAACATTACTAGGCACTGTTCGAGAAAGCACTTACATTCCATACTCCGTAAACCAATTTGTGTATATTCTTTGTTGGTACATCGAGTAACCTTACTCGTCGGATGAAACAGTCTTCCCTACGGTTCGTAAGCGGACAGGCTTGATTGACTTGAACTTTTGATACTATTCACGATGCGTTGGTTGGTAGATTCTTTAGTATGTTTATGCTTACGTCTTATGGTACACAGAAACGCTATGTACCGAATGTGTGTACATACATGTAGTGTACATACAAATGTACCAACCGCAGTACTTTTATGAATTACGGTAACTACACTAAAAATCTACGTCAACTACAATCAACAAATAAAAAGTAATTGTTAGTTGGTCACCATGAAGTTCGTGTTGTTTATCCTTGCCATGTTACCAGAAGCACAGACTTTTTTCAAACAATTCGACTTCATGTGGTACAGCAATGGCTTTTCTTGGCGAGTCTTGGAAAATTGCGGAACGTAGGTCGCTTTGGCGTCGCAGTCCAGCTTGTGCGTCTTGCAAATCCTGCAGATGTATGCCCTATAGTCCATTTCGGAGAATTTCAATGACGCGACCGGCCTGGTAGCGATTGTTCGGTAAGCATCCAAGATGAGATTGTCCCTCTCCGTGTGTCGTCTGTTCTGCCGCGATCGGTACTCGTTGGCCGCTCTGTATCGCAGCTGCATCTTCCTCCACGAGGCCTGGTCGATGAGGGCCGACTCCTCGTCCACATCCCAATCGTTCTACGTGTTTATCCATTGAGCGGTGAGGATGTGTGTGTGTGTGTGTGTGTGCGTGCCCTGCAGAGACGACGCTGCCCTCGTGCCCACCTCGGCGTTGACGCCTTTGGGGAGGTGGCTGCTCGACTGCGTCGCTTCGTAGTGGACGTAGTCGCAGGCCTCCTTGCAGAGCTTCGTGCCCAGACCCAGCTTACTGGGCGACCAGTAGGAGTGCAGCAACACGGGCATCACGCACTCAAAGTACGCCCGCGGCGTGCACACCGACTCGCGCCATGACCGCCTCTCGGCGAAGTCTGCACGAGGCGTACACTGCGGATGCTGCACTGCCTCACCCCGTCGTGGGTAGGTCGGGACTGTTTCGACCGGGACTTATTTGGAACTACGGTAGGTAAATCCGCATGTTTCACGTACATGTATTACCTTGTGCGCCGATAAGCCACTGTGTGCTGCAGTTGCAAGCAGCCGCGATTTTGCTTTCAATTGCTTTCATCTGGCAGATGCTGCCCTGTTGACGCCTGTCTTGCGTGCAACTGCCGCCGTCCTCTTCGGCAAGGTTTATTATCTAAACGGAGACGATTGGACCGCGCGACGGGCTGGCTTTTGACCGACTAACGTGCTCGACGAACATCCTTATGTCAGTGCTCTGACCAACAGGAATATTGTAGTAACCGCCGGGCGAGCTGTGATTCTCGTTGTGCAGCAGCATCTATAATGCGCTTGGTGCCTTTTTTAACTTAGATGTTGGTGTTGCTGTGCTGGCGAGTCTGAATACCCATGGCAGAGCTGGTACATGGTTCATTGCACGCGTGCGCTCACGTCTATATTGCGTCATTAATTAGAAAATACTCATTGTGGAGACAACACACGTGCAGGTACATGTCGGTCGTTCAGCATGGTATGGGTTGCGTGTGGGTGGAGTACGCACCATGAGGCTGCGACCACTGAGCCGGGACCAGCTGGCGACGTGCGGCTGCTCGTACGACTCGACGTTGAGGAGCAGCTGGAGACTGCCAAACACGCCCGTGTTTGTCGACGACTCCACCGTCTTGCTCTTGTTGGCTCGTATGCGGTAGCACAGTCCGAACATATCGTAGATGGGCTCGAAATCATCAGCTGAGCAGTTGGTGTTGTCCGGGTACGTGCATCTGCAGTCACGGCAATTGTCTTCGCTCTGATACGTGTAATGCGTTCACTCGGTCGAAAGAACTGAGAAGCAACCGCAAAATTAAGTCAGATCTCTGATGACCAGCGTCCA
>JASAMY010003192.1:0-76422 GCA_030248085.1 Paralinhomoeus sp. GSCO2_6
TGGAGGGGTCATAGTCTAGCGATACAAGGACGAAAACGTCACTGACGTCTATGCGTCATACCACTGCTAAGACATAAATCACAATTTTCAAAAACAGATTTCTGACTTTCGGACTAATTTTCGGGGAGATTTTCTTTTGTGAATTACTTCTAGCTTCTTTAATTTGTGACGTCGACGAGGCTTCATTCTCGCTAGATCCTGAGTCGAGTTTGTATGGTTTTTTACTTTTTTTGATAGCGTTCGCTTTACCAAATCCTTTTCGACTTTTTAGGTAAATTCTCGATTTTCTCCGAATTTTCGTTCATAGCTCCTGTTGCTTCTTTGCGCGGATTCGGTGCTAAATGTCTGAATGCAAAATTCAATGTATCCTGCCTGCGGTTACAAAACGTGCATTCGGTCGTAAATACATAAGGTGGTTTCTCCCCGAAGGGAACCTGCCGAAGCAGGTGGTCACGCCGCAGAGCGGCACCCGCCGCAACGGGTTGGTCTATAACGCGCCGAAATCCGTTCAGGCAATCAAAAGTTATAGGCGATCGAAATTTCAAAAACCCGCATTCAGAAGTCGTCACATATTAGGGTTGTACGCTGACGCGTACACCCTGATGTACGCTGACGCGTACACCCTGATTGATCAACTCTCCATTTATTCCTTCAATATCGTCATCTGCGTGTTGGCCCGCGCTGCCACGTGTTCTTCCTGGCCTGTCGAGCGTTCGTCTCGTTCGGAATTGGGCGAGAACTTGGCGTCGATCGGCTCTCACGTTTCATTTCGCCATCGATTTGCCAACGTAGCTGAGGAATTTTAGCGGATAAAGACCCAGTTCGTCTCCGCGAGCACCAGCGCCGCCCACGAGACCTTCATACAGTGCGAAAAATTTGTCGACAACGACATCTTCCATATTTGTTTAATCAGGAACTTTGCGACGGTACGAATTTAACGTGGTCTCTTTTGAGCGCTCCCTCAGCGCATAGCGACCGGTCGGGCGGGTGTTCTGAAATACGCTTCCGCACTCGCCCGCCCGCCCGGTCGCGGACGACCGGTCGGCGACCGGTGGGCGGACGCCCGCTCTTAAAATACCGCTGTTGGTACTTCGTTGTTGCTCCTGTTATTTTTCCCTTTTGTGTTCGGTTTGAAAGTGAAAGTGCGAATTTTCATTTGATTTTTTGAGCTATTTATTATTATTAATTTTTGAGCAGTAGGGATGTCGGGCCGAGCGCGAACGGAGCAGCTGCGTCAGTCGGCGATTGCGCGCGCGAGAAGGGCGCACGCGCGTCGTCAGGAACAGCTTCGGACGAGTCGGCGGCAGCAGCGTGGAGAAGGCCACATCGGCACGGGCAACCGCCACCGGTTTGTATAACTGTGTTTGCCTCGTGCAACGGTTTGCGCAATTAAAAAAGTGTTCCACGAAATTATTTTTTAGTTTGGATTTTTAATTAAATATTTAAATTTAAAATTTAAAATGTTAATTAAACAAATAGTAAAAATATGCTGTTTATGCGACGATGAGCTGCTCTGTGTTTCTAGAGTGGCGTCGGGAGGAGGAGCGCGGCCTACTGGCGGCGTCGAGGGTGCTGGAGCGGTGGGCGGCGGTGAAGAGCAGCAGCAGCAGCAAGCGCCTCTCGCCCACCACCGGCCGCCTCTCGTCACGGTGCGCTGGGAGGCGAGCGGCGAAGAGAGAGGCTTCCGGCGCATGTCGCTCAATGCCCGCGAAATCGCTGAGGAATTCGCGGTGCTGTGCTGTGTGCCTGCTCTGACTACATCAGCTTGCGTTGCGGTTGATATTCGCGATTCCTTTTCCAGACGACCCCTCAGCGCCTGAGAATGCGCCTGCCCGCACACCTGAACCAAGAGGTCGTCCGAGCGGAGGAACAGAGTGGCGACATTCTCTGGGGTGACGGGGATGAAGTATTGAGAACAGCGTTCTTACGTGGTGGTTGTGTCTTTGTTCAGCCGACTACATGGGTTCGTGAAGTAGCGCCAGCACCCAGGGCGCAACAAGAGACGGTCGCTCGCCACAACCCTGACGAGGGGTAACCTGCTGACTGACCTGCAATCACTGTGTTTGAAAGTTGACACGGGGGGTCAAGAATCAACATAGCGTAAAATTTGGTACTTCTAAATAGGTAGCGTTATTTAGGTGTCCCCTGACCCCAGCACTGTTCAGCTCGCCAGTCGCGACTCGACGCGCTCCACTGAGAGAGGCAGCGAACGAAGCGCGCCTTTTGTTCGGAGAGCAGCTGCAGGCGGACCAACTGCCCTCGTCTCAGCGCCCGTTGCTCGCCTCGCTCTCTGTGCACGGCGCGCGCTTGAAGGCGAACAAGGACCGTCTGTTCATGGAGAAGGACGAGTCGCTGCCTGTGGTGCGTCTCTTTATTAAATGCCCTCGGAAAGACGGCCCTCTGCCTCTGTGGCATAGGTGCCCACGGAAATTGGGCCAGGGGAGGGGAAAATCAGGCAGGGGGTGGGTAAATCGGGATTTTCGGGATGGAGTTTTATTCGTCGGAATTGCACAAAATATGGTACTTATTCGCCTCAAAATGGACCCAAACGGTTCAAAACGTGATCTAAGCGCCATTTCTGTGTACCTTTAAGCTGTAAAGTACAAAAAACAGCGCCGCAGGCACACTTTTTGCCATTTTTGCAAGACAAATCAGTTTGAAGCTCCAGAAAATGAAAGCCAGGGGAGGGGTCGTCCCGATTCGGGATCGGGATGGAGTCTTCCAGGGGAGGGGTATACCCCCCCCCCGCTATACCCCTCCAGGAACCTGTACCTGTTAGCTGTTTGCCTGAATACCCCACCAGTGGATCCCCCCCCCACACAAATATGGCCAAAGAAAGCGTACGTGGACGCGGAGGAGGGCTTCTTCGGCCCATTGACGCGTCTCGTCGAGGAGCGGCTGCAGGCTGTCGGCTCCGACGTGGGCGCCGTGGTGCTGGTCGACTCTAAGGCCGCCCAGTTGACCGACGCCATCGAGATCGGGGGCGATGCGCTGCGCCATTTCGGTATGGTTCCGCCTGCTGTTCGGTTCTCCTTTGTCCCGAGGATCTGGTTGCAAACTTCAGAGGAGTACTACAAGAAGAAGATGGTGGGCCGCTCGGCGCGCCTGGTCTACTACTTGAAGAGGTCGTCCTTTGAGAAGCGACGTCGCTTCTACAGCAGTGGCGAGGAAGGGGGCGAACGCGTGCTGAAGCGGAAGCGCGCCTTGGACGCGCTCGAGCTCTTTGAGGAGGAACTCGAGCTGCAGCAACTGCGCGCCGAGTCCGCGCAGCTCAGAGCGCAGGTGCGCGACTTCCAAGGCCGTGGCCAAGACTTCGGTATGCTCTTTGAATCGTGGCCTCTTTTGCTCTGCCTATTATGCTGAGTGTGTGCGTGCGCGTAGGTGCGTGCGTGCGTTCGCTCAGTGCCGACGGGCCAGCAGGCTTGATCTGGCGCGACTTGATTTGTGTCGTTGGCAGCGCGTCTGTCGCGGCAGTGGCAAGACGTCTGGAAGTGCAACGTCTGCCTCAGAACGGCGCGCCAGCCCGTCGTCTGCCGAGACTGCAAGCTCGTCCTCTGCTGCGACATGCACGTTGGACAATTTGGTGAGTCTTTCGGACAATCTGCCTGATCTGCCTGACAGTTCCAGACGGCGCGTTTTTTGCTCACGTTTGAGGACACGAGGCGAACGTGCTGCGCGAGTGCCCCAGCTGTCGCATCGTCCTGTCGCGCGTCAACGGCACCGTGGTCCCTCTGGCGCAGCAGGTCGCCGGACTGGGCGACGCCCTTCAGGTGAGATGCCCATGCGCATCCTCCGACCTCCAGGCTCCAGTCCAAGTGGTCAGCCCATTCAGATGCAAGCGGAGGTAGGCGTGCGACACTTCAACGACGAACCATAGCGCAGAGAAGGTGTTGATCGTCTTGTCCCACTCTTCAGTTTAGAATCTCAGAGTTCTATTTGCACGCGTCGATCTCTTGTTGAGGCTCGGTTGTGACTTGTTTGTTGGTGCATCGAAAGGAACTTGTTGAGCGCATTTTGACTGTTTTGTATGTAAAACAGTATTCCGATGCGTATTTCGATGGGTTGGGCCGATGGTTTGGGTGATTCCCCCGCCCCCATACAACCGCCTGAAATTCGGAAAGCCAAGCCCTTCTACCTCGCCCCCCCCCCCGCCCACTCACACACAACTGCCGCTAGCAGTAGCACTTTCCAAGTTTTCGCAAGCTCTCAAATTGATAAAATTGTGTCTCCAGTGCTCCTTGACTTAAATGACACCAAGGTAGAACTTGGAAGAATAAAAAAGGCACCCAAACCCCACTGGGCCATCAGAGCTGGTGCGATTTGCGACTGAAGCTAGGTCGGTGCCAGATGGGTCGCGGCGCGACTGTGAGCCGTGAACGCGAGGAGTGCGTGCTGGAGCTGTGGAGAAGTGGAGCGTCAGCTGCAGCGGTGGCGCTTCGACTGTCGCTGAGTGCGAGGACGGTCTACCGGATCGTACAGCGCGCTGGCCTGCCGACGCGCGCTGCCGAAAAGACTGCGAGCCGTGACCGCGTAGTCGCCGCTGCCAGCGCTGCGTGCGGCCCAATGACCGGTTCGAGCAGCCGCGTGCGTGCGTGCGTGCGCTTGTCTTGTAGTGCGCGCGCTGTGGACGCAGGTCGGAAGCTGCTGAAGGGCGCCTTGGACAGCGTCGGCCATGCTTACGGCGTGCACCAGATCGCCGCCTCTCTGCGACGCGTCGACGCGCTGGCGGTCGCGCGACGCCGCCACCGTCTCGGCACGATTCCACGTCCTGAGCGCCGATTCCACTCGGTTCGTTTCCTCTTGCACGCGTCCCGTCAGCGTGCTCTGCTTCCACTCCGCTCTCTGCGCACCCTAGCCTTACTACGGCCGTACCCTCCATTGCGACCAGAATGAAAAGAACGTCGACTACGGTATATCAGCCCCTAATTCTCTACTTTCTGTGCATTCGCGCCTGCGCTTGCCTATTTCAGGCGTCGTGGTCGTTGCTGCTGTCGATGGCAAGTCTCGCCACATTGCTGGCATGGTTCCCCTCTTTCGCAAGAGTAACTCGGCCATCTATACGTTGGTTCACTTAGCGTACGCATTATTGGCGCATGCTGACTGAATTTTCTTATTTGCCAATGGTTGGGGTGCCCTCCACCCTCCAGGAACATGCATGCACGCATACAGCAGTCATTACAGCTCATTGGCACCATTTAGCATATGCTGATTGAATGTTCCTACTTATTTGTCAATGGGTAGGGTGCAGCCACCCCCCCCCCCCTTTCAGGACCATGCATGCATGCATGCATGCAAATGAATGGCGTATCTTGTGTGTGTGTGTGCGTGCGTACGTGCGTGCGTGCGTATGCGTACGTACGTGTGTGTGTGTGTGTGTGTGTGTGTGTGTGTGTGTGTGTGTGTGTGTGTGTGTGTGTGTGTGTGTACCCCGTACGCGCGTGCGTTTGTGTGTGTACCATGCCCTGTAAACGGGTCTGGAAGAGCGGGGGGGGGGGAGTAAATGGCGGAATTCTGGGGGGTGTCTGGACCAAAAAGTGGGCGGGGGGGGGTAGCTGGCCATTTTTTGAGTTATACTGGAACTTTTGGTCAAAAATGGGTATAAATAGGGTCTAAACAGTGTTATTTAGCTGTTTTATGGTCATGTAGCACTGAAAAGCACTGAAATACACCAACATTTACTCATTTTTATTGTATTAGACCGAGTGAATCCCTTGGGAAAATTCTGGGGGGAGGGTCTGGGGTGGTTGAAAAATTCGGCGGGTCCTCCACCCCCCCCCCCCCAGTTACAGGTATGGTGCGTACGTGCTTGTGCGTACGTGCGCGTGCGTGCGTGCGTGCGTGCGTGCGTGCGTGCGTGCGTGTGTGTGTGTTGCATGTGAGAATTCCCATTCAGTGACCTCTACTTGCCAGTTGTGCGAAAGTACGGCCTGTGGGACACGCTGGTCACCGATTTTGGAAGTGAAAATCGTCTGATCCATCACGCTCAAAGGTGCGTGTGAGCGTGTCTTGCAGAGTCTGTTGTCTAATGATCTATTGAATGCGTTCAACTGTCTAGGTACTATCGCCGCTACGTGGTGGGGGACGCGTGCCAAGTGCGCGCGAGCCTGATGGACCGCAGTGGGAAGAACCTGCCTGTGGAGCACACGTGGCTGCCATTCAACACGCACGTGCAGAACCCCGTCAACGCGGCCTTTGTCCAGCTCGAGCACGTGCACGGACTCGTCGCGCAGGGCGGCGCGCTCTACGCCATGGCGCGCGTGTGCATGCTCGTCGCGCCGGAGGGCATCAGGCAGTTCGTGCCCATGTGGAACGCCCACTACATCTCGGGCCGCGGCATGTTCCGGGCAAAGGGAGTGCCCAATGAGCAACTGGCGCGCCGGCGCAACTGGCAGCTACGCGCCGAGCGCCTGCTCGACCTCGACGCCATGCTCGACTCCGCCCAACGCGCACAACGGCCGACCGGCCGGCACAGCCTTCATCGAGAACAGTCCTGCTGGTGACGACCCTCTCGCGGGCAACATGAACCGGGGAAGGGGGGGCGGGGGGCGGGGCGGGGGGGGGGGGGGCGGGGGGGGGGGGGGGGGGGGCAAAAGAAGCCGCGCCAAAAAAAAAAGACGCAGCCACCAAAAAAAGCAAAAAAAACACCCCACACCACGAAAACCGAAAACCCGGGGGGGGCCCGGGGGGGGGCGGGGGGCGGGAAAGCCCCCCGCCGCGGCCGCCCCCCCCCCCCCCCTCCCCCCCCCCCCCCCCCCCCCCCCCCTCGCGGGCCGACCGCCGCCGCTGCTGCAGCTGCGCGACCGCCGACCGCCTCTCCGCCTACGTCGAGAGCCTCGGAGGCGCCAGCGCGCTCTTCGTTGCCGCCAAGAACGCCGACACGCGACCCATTGTTGACACCGTCCTCTTTTTGCTCGAACTCAACTCTGTTTTGTCGCGCGTCCACAATTAGTGCTGCTCATGACTGTGAAATGCTGCGTCAGTTGCGAGATGAAACGCGGCACAATACAAACGAAATCCACACAATTGCATGTATTGAGGGTTTATTTACACTAATAAACTAATAATAAACTAATATAATATAGTTCCTAGATTAGATTTAGTTTTTGCATCTACGCAGTACACAGCGTTCACGTACGCGTGTGTTCCTCCTTGTAAAAAAAGAATTCCAGGCTTAGACGGCTTTATTCGGTCCAGTTACTGTAACTAGAAAAATGTCCAGCACCGTTCTCGACTGCGGTTTTGGATTCAATCTGAATCCGCAGTCGCATCTACAAATACGACTAACAACGAAGTCTGCAACGGTACTCATTTTGAGAGGTGGGATTCAATTACAAGTCGACGCAAAAAATGGTTAAATTTGAAGGAAGACTTTGGACATTATCTCAATTTTGCCGCTTTTTTTTTGCAGATTTGAAATCGAAAGCTGAATCGCAGTGGTCAGATTTTGGGATAGACTGATACAACGTCTACTTGAAAGTGGATCCTAATCCGCAGTTGACTGCGATTGCGGGTTGACTGTCCATCTGAAACCGCAGTCGCTTCAATGATAAAATGTGGAGATTCCAAGTTGGATCGTAAGTCGCAATCTCCGTCGACTGCGGATTTAAAACGTTTCTCAATTCGCAATCGATTTTTGCATGCATTTTCGAGTTCAGCTGCGAAATGCATTGTGATTCTACCTAGAGATTTGCGTTGACTTGCCAAAATGCAATAGACAAAGATAGGGCCCTCATACAAACAGCCACAAGACATTGCAGTTTTAGTGTACATCCAGCGGGTTGCTGCTTGCTGACTGATGTCTCTAATGTGTTGCTAGTAGAGACACCATTTGTGGCTCAAAGTGCACAAACAGCCACAAAACATTGCATTTTTAGTGTACATCCAGCTGGTTGCTGCTTGCTGACTGATGTCTCTAATGTGTTGCTAGTAGAGACACCATTTGTGGCTCAAAGTGCACAAACAGCAACAAGACATTGCAGTTTTTGTGTACATCCAGCTGGTTGCTGCTTGCTGACTGATGTCTCTAATGTGTTGCTAGTAGAGACAACACCATTTGTGGCTCAAACTGCACAAACGGCCACAACATTGCAGTTTTAGTGTACATCCAGCTGGTTGCTGCTTGCTGACTGATGTCTCTAATGTGTTGCTAGTAGAGACACCATTTGTGGTTCAAAGTGCACAAACAGCCACAAGACATTGCAGGTTTAGTGTACATCCAGCTGGTTGCTGCTTGCTGACTGATATCTCTAATGTGTTGCTAGTAGAGACACCATTTGTGGCTCAAAGTGCACAAACAGCCACAAGACATTGCAGTTTTAGTGTACATCCAGCTGGTTGCTGCTTGCTGACTGATGTCTCTAATGTGTTGCTAGTAGAGACACCATTTGTGGCTCAAAGTGCACAAACAGCCACAAGACATTGCAGTTTTAGTGTACATCCAGCTGGTTGCTGCTTGCTGACTGATGTCTCTAATGTGTTGCTAGTAGAGACACCATTTGTGGCTCAAAGTGCACAAACAGCCACAAGACATTGCAGTTTTAGTGTACATCCAGCTGGTTGCTGCTTGCTGACTGATGTCTCTAATGTGTTGCTAGTAGAGACACCATTTGTGGCTCAAAGTGCACAAACAGCCACAAGACATTGCAGTTTTAGTGTACATCCAGCTGGTTGCTGCTTGCTGACTGATGTCTCTAATGTGTTGCTAGTAGAGACACCATTTGTGGCTCAAAGTGCACAAACAGCCACAAGACATTGCAGTTTTAGTGTACATCCAGCTGGTTGCTGCTTGCTGACTGATGTCTCTAATGTGTTGCTAGTAGAGACACCATTTGTGGCTCAAACTGCACAAACAGCCACAAGACATTGCAGTTTTAGTGTACATCCAGCTGGTTGCTGCTTGCTGACTGATGTCTCTAATGTGTTGCTAGTAGAGACACCATTTGTGGCTCAAAGTGCACAAACAGCCACAAGACATTGCAGTTTTAGTGTACATCCAGCTGGTTGCTGCTTGCTGACTGATGTCTCTAATGTGTTGCTAGTAGAGACACCATTTGTGGCTCAAAGTGCACAAACAGCCACAAGACATTGCAGTTTTAGTGTACATCCAGCTGGTTGCTGCTTGCTGACTGATGTCTCTAATGTGTTGCTAGTAGAGACACCATTTGTGGCTCAAAGTGCACAAACAGCCACAAGACATTGCAGTTTTAGTGTACATCCAGCTGGTTGCTGCTTGCTGACTGATGTCTCTAATGTGTTGCTAGTAGAGACACCATTTGTGGCTCAAAGTGCACAAACAGCCACAAGACATTGCAGTTTTAGTGTACATCCAGCTGGTTGCTGCTTGCTGACTGATGTCTCTAATGTGTTGCTAGTAGAGACACCATTTGTGGCTCAAAGTGCACAAACAGCCACAAGACATTGCAGTTTTAGTGTACATCCAGCTGGTTGCTGCTTGCTGACTGATGTCTCTAATGTGTTGCTAGTAGAGACACCATTTGTGGCTCAAAGTGCACAAACAGCCACAAGACATTGCAGTTTTAGTGTACATCCAGCTGGTTGCTGCTTGCTGACTGATGTCTCTAATGTGTTGCTAGTAGAGACACCATTTGTGGCTCAAAGTGCACAAACAGCCACAAGACATTGCAGTTTTAGTGTACATCCAGCTGGTTGCTGCTTGCTGACTGATGTCTCTAATGTGTTGCTAGTAGAGACACCATTTGTGGCTCAAAGTGCACAAACAGCCACAAGACATTGCAGTTTTAGTGTACATCCAGCTGGTTGCTGCTTGCTGACTGATGTCTCTAATGTGTTGCTAGTAGGGACACCATTTGTGGCTCAAAGTGCACAAACAGCCACAAGACATTGCAGTTTTAGTGTACATCCAGCTGGTTGCTGCTTGCTGACTGATGTCTCTAATGTGTTGCTAGTAGAGACACCATTTGTGGCTCAAAGTGCACAAACAGCCACAAGACATTGCAGTTTTAGTGTACATCCAGCTGGTTGCTGCTTGCTGACTGATGTCTCTAATGTGTTGCTAGTAGAGACACCATTTGTGGCTCAAACTGCACAAACAGCCACAAGACATTGCAGTTTTAGTGTACAGCCAGCTGGTTGCTGCTTGCTGACTGATGTCTCTAATGTGTTGCTAGTAGAGACACCATTTGTGGCTCAAAGTGCACAAACAGCCACAAGACATTGCAGTTTTAGTGTACATCCAGCTGGTTGCTGCTTGCTGACTGATGTCTCTAATGTGTTGCTAGTAGAGACCAGGGATGAGCATGGGCTGGGCCGGCCCGGCCTGGCCCGGCCCAGCCCGGCCCAGGGGCCGGGCTGGGCCGGAATCCCAGGCCCATCCTGTGGGCCGGGCCGGGCCGGGCCTGCGTTTTGGGGGTGTGGGCCGGGCCGGGCCGGGCCGGACGTTCTGGCTGTAATAGGAATCTACATTGTATATGTTATGCATTATAAGTAACGGCGACTATTCAACAGAAAGGTTTTGAGCGAAGAGAAAGGGTTAAGGACGCGAGCGCGCCTAAAAGTTTGTCGTGACGGCGTCGTCTCACTGCGAATCGAGCGCGATGGTCGCGACGTTGCCATCGTCGTCGCCGTTGCCGTTTTCGTCGTCGTCACGGCCTTTAGACCGTGAGGCACAACCGAGCAGACAACGGACGTGATGAAGCGACGACGACGACGTACTACTAAAAGGCATGGGCATCTGGCGATAGCCCAGCCTAACGTCCATCGCGAGCAAGGTGCTCGTGACGACTGCCAGCTCGGCGCCCTCCAGGCGCCGCCTCTTAATCACTGGCTTGGCGGCGATAGTACACCAGGCATGGGCAGCGTTTTGTTTCTCAACAAACACTTTGTGAGCGGTCAACTGCAATTGACAAACACGGTCAATCATGAGGCCAAAAAATGGTTGTAAGCTGTAAAGCCAGAAGCGCCATTCTCTGTGTATGTGTAGTGAAAAAAACGCGAACTGGCGTACATACATGTACAGCTTATTTTAGTGTACGACTGTACTTATTTCTTGGGATGGGCCGGGCCGGGCCGGGCCTGCATTTTGAGCAGTTGGATGGGCCGGGCTGGGCCTGGGCCTGGTTTTTTATGCGTGGGCCGGGCCGGGCTGGGCCGGACTATCTGGTGGGCCGGGCTGGGCCGAGATCTTCAGGCCCATGCTCATCCCTAGTAGAGACACCATTTGTGGCTCAAAGTGCACAAACAGCCACAAGACATTGCAGTTTTAGTGTACATCCAGCTGGTTGCTGCTTGCTGACTGATGTCTCTAATGTGTTGCTAGCAGAGCCACCATTTGTGGCTCAAACTGCACAAACAGCCACAAGACATTGCAGTTTTAGTGTACATCCAGCTGGTTGCTGCTTGCTGACTGATGTCTCTAATGTGTTGCTAGTAGAGACACCATTTGTGGCTCAAAGTGCACAAACAGCCACAAGACATTGCAGTTTTAGTGTACATCCAGCTGGTTGCTGCTTGCTGACTGATGTCTCTAATGTGTTGCTAGTAGAGACACCATTTGTGGCTCAAAGTGCACAAACAGCCACAAGACATTGCAGTTTTAGTGTACATCCAGCTGGTTGCTGCTTGCTGACTGATGTCTCTAATGTGTTGCTAGTAGAGACACCATTTGTGGCTCAAAGTGCACAAACAGCCACAAGACATTGCAGTTTAGTGTACATCCAGCTGGTTGCTGCTTGCTGACTGATGTCTCTAATGTGTTGCTAGTAGAGACACCATTTGTGGCTCAAAGTGCACAAACAGCCACAAGACATTGCAGTTTTAGTGTACATCCAGCTGGTTGCTGCTTGCTGACTGATGTCTCTAATGTGTTGCTAGTAGAGACACCATTTGTGGCTCAAACTGCACAAACAGCCACAAGACATTGCAGTTTTAGTGTACATCCAGCTGGTTGCTGCTTGCTGACTGATGTCTCTAATGTGTTGCTAGTAGAGACACCATTTGTGGCTCAAAGTGCACAAACAGCCACAAGACATTGCAGTTTTAGTGTACATCCAGCTGGTTGCTGCTTGCTGACTGATGTCTCTAATGTGTTGCTAGTAGAGACACCATTTGTGGCTCAAAGTGCACAAACAGCCACAAGACATTGCAGTTTTAGTGTACATCCAGCTGGTTGCTGCTTGCTGACTGATGTCTCTAATGTGTTGCTAGTAGAGACACCATTTGTGGCTCAAAGTGCACAAACAGCCACAAGACATTGCAGTTTTAGTGTACATCCAGCTGGTTGCTGCTTGCTGACTGATGTCTCTAATGTGTTGCTAGTAGAGACACCATTTGTGGCTCAAAGTGCACAAACAGCCACAAGACATTGCAGTTTTAGTGTACATCCAGCTGGTTGCTGCTTGCTGACTGATGTCTCTAATGTGTTGCTAGTAGAGACACCATTTGTGGCTCAAAGTGCACAAACAGCCACAAGACATTGCAGTTTTAGTGTACATCCAGCTGGTTGCTGCTTGCTGACTGATGTCTCTAATGTGTTGCTAGTAGAGACACCATTTGTGGCTCAAAGTGCACAAACAGCCACAAGACATTGCAGTTTTAGTGTACATCCAGCTGGTTGCTGCTTGCTGACTGATGTCTCTAATGTGTTGCTAGTAGAGACACCATTTGTGGCTCAAAGTGCACAAACAGCCACAAGACATTGCAGTTTTAGTGTACATCCAGCTGGTTGCTGCTTGCTGACTGATGTCTCTAATGTGTTGCTAGTAGAGACACCATTTGTGGCTCAAAGTGCACAAACAGCCACAAGACATTGCAGTTTTAGTGTACATCCAGCTGGTTGCTGCTTGCTGACTGATGTCTCTAATGTGTTGCTAGTAGAGACACCATTTGTGGCTCAAAGTGCACAAACAGCCACAAGACATTGCAGTTTTAGTGTACATCCAGCTGGTTGCTGCTTGCTGACTGATGTCTCTAATGTGTTGCTAGTAGAGACACCATTTGTGGCTCAAAGTGCACAAACAGCCACAAGACATTGCAGTTTTAGTGTACATCCAGCTGGTTGCTGCTTGCTGACTGATGTCTCTAATGTGTTGCTAGTAGAGACACCATTTGTGGCTCAAAGTGCACAAACAGCCACAAGACATTGCAGTTTTAGTGTACATCCAGCTGGTTGCTGCTTGCTGACTGATGTCTCTAATGTGTTGCTAGTAGAGACACCATTTGTGGCTCAAAGTGCACAAACAGCCACAAGACATTGCAGTTTTAGTGTACATCCAGCTGGTTGCTGCTTGCTGACTGATGTCTCTAATGTGTTGCTAGTAGAGACACCATTTGTGGCTCAAAGTGCACAAACAGCCACAAGACATTGCAGTTTTAGTGTACATCCAGCTGGTTGCTGCTTGCTGACTGATGTCTCTAATGTGTTGCTAGTAGAGACACCATTTGTGGCTCAAAGTGCACAAACAGCCACAAGACATTGCAGTTTTAGTGTACATCCAGCTGGTTGCTGCTTGCTGACTGATGTCTCTAATGTGTTGCTAGTAGAGACACCATTTGTGGCTCAAAGTGCACAAACAGCCACAAGACATTGCAGTTTTAGTGTACATCCAGCTGGTTGCTGCTTGCTGACTGATGTCTCTAATGTGTTGCTAGTAGAGACACCATTTGTGGCTCAAAGTGCACAAACAGCCACAAGACATTGCAGTTTTAGTGTACATCCAGCTGGTTGCTGCTTGCTGACTGATGTCTCTAATGTGTTGCTAGTAGAGACACCATTTGTGGCTCAAAGTGCACAAACAGCCACAAGACATTGCAGTTTTAGTGTACATCCAGCTGGTTGCTGCTTGCTGACTGATGTCTCTAATGTGTTGCTAGTAGAGACACCATTTGTGGCTCAAAGTGCACAAACAGCCACAAGACATTGCAGTTTTAGTGTACATCCAGCTGGTTGCTGCTTGCTGACTGATGTCTCTAATGTGTTGCTAGTAGAGACACCATTTGTGGCTCAAAGTGCACAAACAGCCACAAGACATTGCAGTTTTAGTGTACATCCAGCTGGTTGCTGCTTGCTGACTGATGTCTCTAATGTGTTGCTAGTAGAGACACCATTTGTGGCTCAAAGTGCACAAACAGCCACAAGACATTGCAGTTTTAGTGTACATCCAGCTGGTTGCTGCTTGCTGACTGATGTCTCTAATGTGTTGAACCAACCCCCCCCCCCCCCCCCCCCCCCCCCCCCCCCCCCCCCCCCCCCCCCCCCCCAAAACCACAACAAACCACAAAAAACGCGAGCGCGCCTAAAGTTTGTCGTGCGGCGTCGTCTCCTGCGATGAGCGGTGGTCGGACGTTGCCTCGTCGTCGCGTTGCGTTTTCGTCGTCCGGCCTTTAGACGGAGGCAACCGAGCAGAACGGACGGATGAAGCGAGAGAGACGTACTACTAAAGGCATGGGCATCTGGCGATAGCCAGCTACGTCCATCGGAGAGGTGCTCGTGACGACTGCCAGCTCGGCGCCCTCAGGCGCCGCCTCTTATCCTGGCTTGGCGGCGATAGTACACAGGCATGGGCAGCGTTTTGTTTCTCAAAACCTTTGTGAGCGGTCAACTGAATTGACAAACAGGTCAATCATGAGGCAAAAATGGTTGTAGCTGTAAGCAGAAGCGCCATTCTCTGTGTATGTGTAGGAAAAGGAACTGGCGTATAATGTAAGCTTATTTTAGTGTAGACTGTATTATTTCTTGGGATGGGCGGGCCGGGCGGGCCTGCTTTTGGAGTTGGATGGGCGGGTGGCCTGGGTGGTTTTTTATGCGTGGGCCGGGCGGGCTGGGCGGACTATCTGGTGGGCCGGGCTGGGCCGAGACTTCAGGCCCATGCTCATCCCTAGTAGAGACACCATTTGTGGCTCAAAGTGCACAAAAAGCAACAAGAGATTGCAGTTTTAGTGTACATCCAGCTGGTTGTTGCTTGCTGACTGATGTCTCTAATGTGTTGCTAGTAGAGACACCATTTGTGGCTCAAAGTGCACAAACAGCCACAAGACATTGCAGTTTTAGTGTACATCCAGCTGGTTGCTGCTTGCTGACTGATGTCTCTAATGTGTTGCTAGTAGAGACACCATTTGTGGCTCAAACTGCACAAACAGCCACAAGACATTGCAGTTTTAGTGTACATCCAGCTGGTTGCTGCTTGCTGACTGATGTCTCTAATGTGTTGCTAGTAGAGACACCATTTGTGGCTCAAAGTGCACAAACAGCCACAAGACATTGCAGTTTTAGTGTACATCCAGCTGGTTGCTGCTTGCTGACTGATGTCTCTAATGTGTTGCTAGTAGAGACACCATTTGTGGCTCAAAGTGCACAAACAGCCACAAGACATTGCAGTTTTAGTGTACATCCAGCTGGTTGCTGCTTGCTGACTGATGTCTCTAATGTGTTGCTAGTAGAGACACCATTTGTGGCTCAAAGTGCACAAACAGCCACAAGACATTGCAGTTTTAGTGTACATCCAGCTGGTTGCTGCTTGCTGACTGATGTCTCTAATGTGTTGCTAGTAGAGACACCATTTGTGGCTCAAAGTGCACAAACAGCCACAAGACATTGCAGTTTTAGTGTACATCCAGCTGGTTGCTGCTTGCTGACTGATGTCTCTAATGTGTTGCTAGTAGAGACACCATTTGTGGCTCAAAGTGCACAAACAGCCACAAGACATTGCAGTTTTAGTGTACATCCAGCTGGTTGCTGCTTGCTGACTGATGTCTCTAATGTGTTGCTAGTAGAGACACCATTTGTGGCTCAAAGTGCACAAACAGCCACAAGACATTGCAGTTTTAGTGTACATCCAGCTGGTTGCTGCTTGCTGACTGATGTCTCTAATGTGTTGCTAGTAGAGACACCATTTGTGGCTCAAAGTGCACAAACAGCCACAAGACATTGCAGTTTTAGTGTACATCCAGCTGGTTGCTGCTTGCTGACTGATGTCTCTAATGTGTTGCTAGTAGAGACACCATTTGTGGCTCAAAGTGCACAAACAGCCACAAGACATTGCAGTTTTAGTGTACATCCAGCTGGTTGCTGCTTGCTGACTGATGTCTCTAATGTGTTGCTAGTAGAGACACCATTTGTGGCTCAAAGTGCACAAACAGCCACAAGACATTGCAGTTTTAGTGTACATCCAGCTGGTTGCTGCTTGCTGACTGATGTCTCTAATGTGTTGCTAGTAGAGACACCATTTGTGGCTCAAAGTGCACAAACAGCCACAAGACATTGCAGTTTTAGTGTACATCCAGCTGGTTGCTGCTTGCTGACTGATGTCTCTAATGTGTTGCTAGTAGAGACACCATTTGTGGCTCAAAGTGCACAAACAGCCACAAGACATTGCAGTTTTAGTGTACATCCAGCTGGTTGCTGCTTGCTGACTGATGTCTCTAATGTGTTGCTAGTAGAGACACCATTTGTGGCTCAAAGTGCACAAACAGCCACAAGACATTGCAGTTTTAGTGTACATCCAGCTGGTTGCTGCTTGCTGACTGATGTCTCTAATGTGTTGCTAGTAGAGACACCATTTGTGGCTCAAAGTGCACAAACAGCCACAAGACATTGCAGTTTTAGTGTACATCCAGCTGGTTGCTGCTTGCTGACTGATGTCTCTAATGTGTTGCTAGTAGAGACACCATTTGTGGCTCAAAGTGCACAAACAGCCACAAGACATTGCAGTTTTAGTGTACATCCAGCTGGTTGCTGCTTGCTGACTGATGTCTCTAATGTGTTGCTAGTAGAGACACCATTTGTGGCTCAAAGTGCACAAACAGCCACAAGACATTGCAGTTTTAGTGTACATCCAGCTGGTTGCTGCTTGCTGACTGATGTCTCTAATGTGTTGCTAGTAGAGACACCATTTGTGGCTCAAAGTGCACAAACAGCCACAAGACATTGCAGTTTTAGTGTACATCCAGCTGGTTGCTGCTTGCTGACTGATGTCTCTAATGTGTTGCTAGTAGAGACACCATTTGTGGCTCAAAGTGCACAAACAGCCACAAGACATTGCAGTTTTAGTGTACATCCAGCTGGTTGCTGCTTGCTGACTGATGTCTCTAATGTGTTGCTAGTAGAGACACCATTTGTGGCTCAAAGTGCACAAACAGCCACAAGACATTGCAGTTTTAGTGTACATCCAGCTGGTTGCTGCTTGCTGACTGATGTCTCTAATGTGTTGCTATGTGTTGCTAGTAGAGACACCATTTGTGGCTCAAAGTGCACAAACAGCCACAAGACATTGCAGTTTTAGTGTACATCCAGCTGGTTGCTGCTTGCTGACTGATGTCTCTAATGTGTTGCTAGTAGAGACACCATTTGTGGCTCAAAGTGCACAAACAGCCACAAGACATTGCAGTTTTAGTGTACATCCAGCTGGTTGCTGCTTGCTGACTGATGTCTCTAATGTGTTGCTAGTAGAGACACCATTTGTGGCTCAAAGTGCACAAACAGCCACAAGACATTGCAGTTTTAGTGTACATCCAGCTGGTTGCTGCTTGCTGACTGATGTCTCTAATGTGTTGCTAGTAGAGACACCATTTGTGGCTCAAAGTGCACAAACAGCCACAAGACATTGCAGTTTTAGTGTACATCCAGCTGGTTGCTGCTTGCTGACTGATGTCTCTAATGTGTTGCTAGTAGAGACACCATTTGTGGCTCAAAGTGCACAAACAGCCACAAGACATTGCAGTTTTAGTGTACATCCAGCTGGTTGCTGCTTGCTGACTGATGTCTCTAATGTGTTGCTAGTAGAGACACCATTTGTGGCTCAAAGTGCAGAAACAGCCACAAGACATTGCAGTTTTAGTGTACATCCAGCTGGTTGCTGCTTGCTGACTGATGTCTCTAATGTGTTGCTAGTAGGGACACCATTTGTGGCTCAAAGTGCACAAACAGCCACAAGACATTGCAGTTTTAGTGTACATACAGCTGGTTGCTGCTTGCTGACTGATGTCTCTAATGTGTTGCTAGTAGAGACACCATTTGTGGCTCAAAGTGCACAAACAGCAACAATACATTGCAGTTTTAGTGTACATCCAGCTGGTTGCTGCTTGCTGACTGATGTCTCTAATGTGTTGCTAGTAGAGACACCATTTGTGGCTCAAACTGCACAAACAGCCACAAGACATTGCAGTTTTAGTGTACAGCCAGCTGGTTGCTGCTTGCTGACTGATGTCTCTAATGTGTTGCTAGTAGAGACACCATTTGTGGCTCAAAGTGCACAAACAGCCACAAGACATTGCAGTTTTAGTGTACATCCAGCTGGTTGCTGCTTGCTGACTGATGTCTCTAATGTGTTGCTAGTAGAGACCAGGGATGAGCAGGGGCGGGGCCGCCCCGGCCTGGCCGGCCCCCGCCCGGCCCATGGGCCGGGCTGGGCCGGAATCCCAGGCCCATCCTGTGGGCCGGGCCGGGCCGGGCCTGCGTTTTGGGGGTGTGGGCCGGGCCGGGCCGGGCCGGACGTTCTGGCTGTAATAGGAATCTACATTGTATATGTTATGCATTATAAGTAACGGCGACTATTCAACAGAAAGGTTTTGAGCGAAGAGAAAGGGTTAAGGACGCGAGCGCGCCTAAAAGTTTGTCGTGACGGCGTCGTCTCACTGCGAATCGAGCGCGATGGTCGCGACGTTGCCATCGTCGTCGCCGTTGCCGTTTTCGTCGTCGTCACGGCCTTTAGACCGTGAGGCACAACCGAGCAGACAACGGACGTGATGAAGCGACGACGACGACGTACTACTAAAAGGCATGGGCATCTGGCGATAGCCCAGCCTAACGTCCATCGCGAGCAAGGTGCTCGTGACGACTGCCAGCTCGGCGCCCTCCAGGCGCCGCCTCTTAATCACTGGCTTGGCGGCGATAGTACACCAGGCATGGGCAGCGTTTTGTTTCTCAACAAACACTTTGTGAGCGGTCAACTGCAATTGACAAACACGGTCAATCATGAGGCCAAAAAATGGTTGTAAGCTGTAAAGCCAGAAGCGCCATTCTCTGTGTATGTGTAGTGAAAAAACGCGAACTGGCGTACATACATGTACAGCTTATTTTAGTGTACGACTGTACTTATTTCTTGGGATGGGCCGGGCCGGGCCGGGCCTGCATTTTGAGCAGTTGGATGGGCCGGGCTGGGCCTGGGCCTGGTTTTTTATGCGTGGGCCGGGCCGGGCTGGGCCGGACTATCTGGTGGGCCGGGCTGGGCCGAGATCTTCAGGCCCATGCTCATCCCTAGTAGAGACACCATTTGTGGCTCAAAGTGCACAAACAGCCACAAGACATTGCAGTTTTAGTGTACATCCAGCTGGTTGCTGCTTGCTGACTGATGTCTCTAATGTGTTGCTAGTAGAGACACCATTTGTGGCTCAAAGTGCACAAACAGCAACAAGACATTGCAGTTTTAATGTACATCCAGCTGGTTGCTGCTTGCTGACTGATGTCTCTAATGTGTTGCTAGCAGAGCCACCATTTGTGGCTCAAACTGCACAAACAGCCACAAGACATTGCAGTTTTAGTGTACATCCAGCTGGTTGCTGCTTGCTGACTGATGTCTCTAATGTGTTGCTAGCAGAGACACCATTTGTGGCTCAAACTGCACAAACAGCCACAAGACATTGCAGTTTTAGTGTACATACAGCTGGTTGCTGCTTGCTGACTGATGTCTCTAATGTGTTGCTAGTAGAGACACCATTTGTGGCTCAAAGTGCACAAACAGCCACAAGACATTGCAGTTTTAGTGTACATCCAGCTGGTTGCTGCTTGCTGACTGATGTCTCTAATGTGTTGCTAGTAGAGACACCATTTGTGGCTCAAAGTGCACAAACAGCCACAAGACATTGCAGTTTTAGTGTACATCCAGCTGGTTGCTGCTTGCTGACTGATGTCTCTAATGTGTTGCTAGTAGAGACACCATTTGTGGCTCAAAGTGCACAAACAGCCACAAGACATTGCAGTTTTAGTGTACATCCAGCTGGTTGCTGCTTGCTGACTGATGTCTCTAATGTGTTGCTAGTAGAGACACCATTTGTGGCTCAAAGTGCACAAACAGCAACAAGACATTGCAGTTTTAGTGTACATCCAGCTGGTTGCTGCTTGCTGACTGATGTCTCTAATGTGTTGCTAGTAGAGACACCATTTGTGGCTCATACTGCACAAACAGCCACAAGACATTGCAGTTTTAGTGTACATCCAGCTGGTTGCTGCTTGCTGACTGATGTGTCGGGGCAGGGGGGGCTCTGGCTAGGCTACCCCGCTGCTGAGCTACCCCAAACTCAGCAGTGATACGCGACGACAGGCACCCAGGCGCTGCCTCACGTACACGCTTCACACCAATTCTACACCTGAGCCGGGAAAAGGCCGTCTACTCTACCTACGGCAGTGGAAGGGCGGCAATCGCTGCACAGGCTCCTTCAACTGACGCACGCTCGTACCGGGCAAGGACGCCTTGGGATCCTCCGACTCGTCCAACGCGAAAGAAAGCGGGCTCGATTCTTGACGCCTGGCTTCCTCGCTCTCCAGTCTCGGCTGGGCGACACGCGCGGCACGCACGCACACGGACACAGACTGGTTCTCGCTGTGCTGCTGCCTGGCGGTGTCCTTCTCGACCCAAAACGTGACGCCGATGCGATACTTCGGTACTCCAGCACGGGCCACGACAAACCAACGGCGGACACACATGCGTCGCCGGCAGATCCGGCAGAACAACGCAGAGGCGCCTTGGTACACACACGCACGGACTCACTTCTCACGAGCGAACAGAGCGCTGGAGGCAAGAGTGAAGAGATGCGGTGCGCGGCCAGGTCGGGAGGGCGGTTTCATCACCGCGCGCGCTATATGGTAGCGGCCATAAGCACGTCGGAAGGTCGTAAGCGGTCAGAGGCACTATTTGCATGTAAAGCACGGGGGAATTATGCGGATCGTCGGATGGTCAGGGAGAAGCAACGAGGTCAAGGGGCGAGGCGAGATACGGAAATATACTGGACCTGACAGTCCCGCCGGCACAAGACGATACCCCGTATCGGCACAGTAAAGCAAGTGAATCGAATGACAACGTGCCAGGTAGGATCACTGGCTTACGGGGCTCTGGACACGTCCATAGTGGGCGCGGAGCGTGAATCGGATACACGGGGGACACAACCACAACACAAACGCACGTCACCAACGTCATCTCCATGGGGGATAGTGCTAAGCGTGTTCAGAATTGCGTCACAGCTCGTCATAATTGTCCGCGGCGGGGACGAGCTGGATCGGCAGGGCGCTAGCCTCATGTGCAGTCCGTGCGGCGGCCTGCGCGGCTGCTGCCTTCTGCTTCTCCTTCTCCGCGAGCGCCTTCGCATGCTTGGGTTTGAAACGCGCGCGGAGCTCCGTGAGTCCTTGCCAAAACTCGGTCATGTAATCGGGCGTTGAGGAAGTCACACTTTCGAGACTCGCCAGGTGATCGAGCACTTCGGCCACGTCAGCGCTGCACGCTTGCGCGGCCTCGATCGCCTTTTTCGCTTCTTCTGCGTCAAACCTCTGTCTGTCTCGCGCGTCGGCTGCACTGATGGATTCGCGACGCAGTTCGAGTGCGAGAGCGTTCTTCGACAGCTCCGCTCGCTCGCGTTCGGCCAAGCGCAACTGCTCGCCACGTCCCAATTGTGCACAGAGGGAAATCATGGTGTTGCGCATCGACGGAACGGCTTTCGCCAAGTCGAACATGTTGTGCGCGTTGTCGGCGAACACGTAATTGCCCATGACGTGGTTGAACATGAACATGGGCCAGTTCTCACAGAACATGGCGTACAGAGTGATGCGCTGTTCGGGGTCGGGCTGGGAAGCCATGCGTCTGTGGAGGGCTCGCGTGAGCGTCTGGAGCGGCACGTGGGTGTGCAACGTCCAGTCACGGATCCACTCCCGGACGTGCTTGTTGGTGGGGTTGGCCCCGAAATACGCGTGCACGAAATGGCGGGCGATGGGTTCCACGTAGTCGGACACCAGCTTGTCGAGATCGCTGCGCACGTCGGAATCGGCCACGGTGTCCGTGCGCACGAGCGGCACTGTGCGAGTGAAATTGAGACTCCACTGCGCCTCAAAGACTTCACCGCGCGTCCGAAGAAATGGGAGCCAGCGCAAGCGGATGTGCTTGGCGACGCCTTCGACGCGGCAGGAGGCCTTGCGGGAGAACTCGATGGGCGCGTGCAGGCATTGGGCCATGAGGATCACCCACAGCGCGTTGGCATCGGCGGCGCTGTATTGACGCAGGTCCTCGATCACGCACGTGGGCCGGGTTTGAATGGCCAAGAACAAACGGGATAAATCGCGCGAATCGCCGTGGGGCTTCGCTCGGTCGGTGAGCTTCACCTCGCGCGGCGCGCCAGTGATATGCGCCCAAACTTCCGACAGCTTGCGGGGGTTGCTGTTGGTGGGCGACATGTCAGGGCCCAAATCCGTGTTCAGGTTCCACAATTGGAGATCGAAAAAGCGCATGTTGTAAATTGCTTCGGGTCCGAAAGTTCGTCTGAGTGCCAAAGGATCAGCAGCACTCCAATGGATCATGAGATGCTTGTTGAAGAAGTCCTGCAGGCAGTCCGGCAACACGACACGCCTGTACTCTTTGTCGCCGATGGGCACTACCTTGTAGTTCCACCGCAAGTTGACAACAAGCGTCGGGCCGTAAACTCCACTGATGGACATGTGGGTGACAAACATGCCCTTACTGAGGACGTCTGCGGGCGCGTTGGGATATTGTCGCTTCAGTCGGCCGTGCCATGAACTGTAGGGACTCATCGCGCTCGCGCATTCGCAATCGAACATGAAAAAGTCGACGCCTGCGGGCTGATATGACTCGAGGAGTCAGAGAGCGACTTTCAGATAGGCCATGTCAGGGGCGTGAATGTGGGGCAAGGGAGAACCAAGAATTTTCACGGGCGGCGCTGGGGCGTAACTGTTCGTACCGCGCACCCACGCGTGAAGGTCCTCTGCTTGCGAGCCAGCGGCCTGTGTTGGCCGACTTATCAGAAGGGCGCGCCACTTGGCCTCAGTCGCATTGGGGTCCTCGGGAATCAGTCGCGGGTTGAGGTAGGTTGCATAGCAGCGCGTGACATCGTCGCGGAACGCTTTGTGCTCGTCAGAGTCGTCAGTCGGCGCAGATGCGCCTGATCCACTTGCTGGTGGTGCGCGCTGGCTCTCTCCGGACACCACGTGGTCCGAAGCGCCTGCGTCCTCGGCCCCCACCTTGGCGGAGTCAACCGAGGCCCCAGCGGCGGCCTCGTCGAACGAATCGGCTCGTGAGCCTTCCGTCCGGTGGGCGATCACACTGGCTTGCGGCCTCGGCGGGATTCCGAAACCGCCAAACGACTCATCGGCTTGCCCAATGTTCTCGATCGTGTCCTCAATTTCCATTTTGATTGGGCGGGCCAGCGGCTGCTCGGGCTTTGCGACAATCAAACGCATGTCAGAAGCGGCTGCGTCAAGCTCTGCGCGCAACTCTACGACTTCCTCCTGGGTGGGCAGCGCGGCGACGGCGGGCGGCTTCTGCTTGCGGACTAGGCGTTCTCTCTCGCGTCTCTGCGTTCGACAGATCAAGCGTTTGATGCGTCTGCGTTCCTGTTGGCGCGAGTTGCCACGCAGACCGACCAGGGATCTGGGCATGACCCCTGTGGCCTTGGCCGACTCATACGCCTGGAGACCGGCTTGAGCCCCGAAGAGCAAGGAGACGACCCTAACCAGTAATAATAACAAAATAAAACGTATTGCTCGATATATCGTAAATCCTCCAATAGAGCCCCACTGCGACACGGCACTTTCAAATGCTCATCTGTGTGAGACTTCTTTTTTTTACCGTAAGGGTATACCGATCGCCTCTAAGGTGTATACATAGGTATCAGGGTCTGGAGGAAGGGGGGGGGGGGCGTGTCAGGAGTTAGCTCCTTGAAAATATAGCCCCACCCTCACGCAAAGCCTTTGAGGAAGTACTGTGCTGCGACACAGCCCGTCCATATCAAATTCGTGTTACAAGAGTGTCACAGAGGATCGACACCTGAAGAGCATGGGCAGCATGCGGATGATCTGCAGCACTCGGGGCAGCCGCAGCGGCGTCCGCGGCTCGCTCGGCCGCCAGTCGCCCCGCGCCTTCCATCCAACTCCCTCCAAGTCAAGGGAAGAAACCATTTTCAGTCGAACTACCACTCGCCCTCTCGCTAGCACGCGCGCGCACTGCACAACCAAAATAAATAGCCCCCACGAGAGTGCGGTGCTGATAAAGCTGCCAACGCTGCGAAGTCAGCAACTGTGCCTCTCATTAGCGGACTGTAGAGATATAGTATCGCTATAGCAACACTGCAGCTGCTAGCATGCACTTTGTTTGCAGTCTCTGTGACGGCCAAAGCTACAGCAACGCGGTGAATGCTCTCTTCTAGGACGGAAAAATGTCAAACTGCGTGTCAGTGCTGTGTGTGCGCGTCTTCTGACACTCGCCCACGAGCGAAACCGCTTGTTCAAAAAAACGTGAGAAACGCTCAAAAATAGACATGAGAAAACAAAAAAAAACACTCGTGCTGCAGCGGCAATTGATGAGAGGACGGGTGACGGACGGATAGGGCCAATTACAAGAGTACGAAAACCGAGAGAGAAGGAGACAACGAAAACACCGCGCGGCTTTAATCGAAAACACAATTCCAAAAACTAGCGGCGCGCGTGATTCGAACCTACTACCGACTACGATTAGAGCTGATGACCTCACACCATGGGAATGGTTTCTGTTTGAAAACCTCGTACTGTTATGTTCATTTAACCATTTCGAATTCAAAGGAAACCATTCCAGTTGGCGTCCTTTCAGCACTCCCCACTCTGCAACACTCCCAGCAAACCCTCCACTCTGTGTCGTGTCGTACGGTCGGACTTTAAAGCTGCCACGCACATACGCACTCACACATGCACGCACGCACGTACGTACGCGCCCACTCTCTCTCCCCTCCAGCAGTGTATGTGTACAGAATGACAGACGGATGGACACAAACGGACGGACACATGTACTGACTGACTGACACCCATATGCGGCTGCTGCTGCAGGCAGGTCATCTACCAATCATCATAGAAGCGCCCAGTAAGAAAGAAGGGAGAGAGAGAGAGCAAATAAAATTGCAGAAAGAAAAGACACAGCACATAACAGCAGCGACGGAACCAAAAAGAAAAGGAACAAACAGAGAACACCGAGCAGCGAGCGAACAACGTGACAGCATGGGGGTCAGGAGGGCGAGGAGACGCGCCGGAGATGGAGGCAAATCTTTAGGATGCGAGTTTAAACACAGAACAAAAACGCCACGCCGGCGCGATAAAACAGAGTGGGAGTGGGAGAGAGAGAGAGAGAGAGAGAGAAAACCAACATCCAAAAACACCCCACGTGCGCCGCTACTAGAGAGGCGGAGCAGGCGTCGTCGCCCTACAAAAGCGTCATAGTCGTTGTCAAGTTGTGGGTTGGTTGCGCCTCAGTGTCCGCGCGTGTGCAGACACTGCGCTGTCCAGGGTGGGTGGGAGAGGGGGGCATCATCCCCCACAGGGGAGGAGGAGGAGGAGGAGGAGGAGGACGGCACTAGACGAGGTTGTACTCCTTCAAGTTGTGCTGGAGAATCGTGTCCTTGACGGCGGCGAACACGAACCGAATGTTCTCGGTGTCTGCAACCAGCACAACGTGCGTGGCTTCGCCCTACCTGTGTCCGTCTGTCTGCACGCACTCCCGCACGCACCCGTGGCACAAGTGAAGTGCGAGTAGATGATCTTGTCCGCGTCCGGGTTCAGGCTGACGAACATCGCGAGGATGAACTCGCGCGCCGCGATCGGGTCTTGGGACGGACCTGAGGGGCCGGAGAATATACCACCCCAACCAACAGACAGGCACGCACGTACCGTCGTATTCGGGGAAGTACTCGGCCAGATGGGAGTACTGGATCTTCTCCTCGAGCAGGTCCTTCTTGTTGAGGAAGAGGATCACGGAGGAGTTCTGGAACCAGGGATAGGTGATGATCGTCCGGAACAGCGCCTTGCTCTCCTCCATACGGTTCTGCAACGACGCGACATGGACTGCGTTGGGCATGCCAACACACCCCCACCCCCAAAGGCTGCATTGCGTTATGGGCATTCCTTCAACTGGTTTTGGAAGGATTAGCGGGGTGGGGGGGGGGAGGGGACAATATCTTCTGAGGAGGGGCTGGTTTGTTTGAGGGTTCGAAATTTTTGACAGGGAAAGTGTTGCGGCAGGAAAAAAATCCGAAAACAACGGGTTGGGGTAAAACTTGGTGACCAGGAGGCGTAACCCCCCCCCCCCCTCTCGGTTACACGTATGGTCGTGGGTACACAGCAGACGCGCCGGCCGGAACACCCGCTAATGAGCTCCGTTTTAAAGGGCAAAAAAAAATTGGCGCCGACTCAGTGATGCCCATCTCATCACGCACGCACGCACGCACGCCTAACAACAAGGGAAATTAATTAGCATTATGCGCCGAGTACAGAATGGCTAGTGCCCAACAGAATCCGAGTCCATGGGGAGGCAATTTCAAGGGGGGGGGGCAAAAATCAGTGCCAGGTGGGGGCCCACCTTGCCTCGCGGCAGAACAACGCCCACTGTTATGTATACGGCGCCGCCCTGTGATCCTGTGATCCAGTTTACGGCCATTGTGCTGTGTCGGTGGTTGTCGTCAAAAATAATGTTTTGGAAGTTTTGGAACTTTGGAAGTGCAGTTTGCATTGGCTGTGGCGACGCAAGTTGACACACACACACACACACACACACACACACACACACACACACACACACACACACGCACGCACACACACACGCCCACGCGATGACGTCATCGTACCTCGTTGTCGCACTCGACGAGCACCTGGTCGTACTCGCTGAGGGCGACGAGGAACATGATGGAGGTGACGTTCTCGAAGCAGTGGATCCACTTCCGCCGCTCCGACCTCTGGCCACCCACGTCCACCATCCTGCAGCGCGCAACCGCAGTAACACACGTAACGTAGGTACATTGATTGCTACGGCTCGCACCCCACTCCGCCGCAATATCTGTAACTGGGCGACCGCGCACCCCCCCCCCCCCACATGGCTTTCTAATTTTCTTTTTTTTTAAGCCGTCGAAATATTAAAACTGACTAACTGAGCGTTTTGTCCTTGTCAAGGCATTTGCTCAAACGACACCACAAGACCACCACGTGACCCTATCTCGACAAAATACCTATTTTGACGTTATTTTGGTGCACAAATTCCACGTTCGAACACGTACTTCCTTTCTGGTGTAGAGTGCCCCTCGAAGGGCCACCCCTCACACGGACCGACCGGTTACAGGGATGCATCCCGTCCCCAACATCGATTGTCAGCAGACACGTGACAGACTGACGTACCAACCTGAATATGATCTGTTCCAGGTCGAACGGGTACTCGATGATGCCGGTCGTGGGGACGCGCACGCGCAGGATGTCCTGCTCGGTGGGCAGAAAGTCGGGCGCGGATATCCTCACGAGGTCGCTTAGGTAGCTGGAATCACGAGTGCGTCCGTGCGTGCGTGCGTGCGCGTTCGCGTGTGCGTGCGTGCGTGCCCCCCCCCCCCCGCGTACTATTTGGCGGAGTCGGTCAGTTGGTACTCGCGCCTGCGGTCGTACGCCTCTTGGACGCCGGCGTCGTTCCACAAATCCTGCGAAAATTTTTAATTTTGAATTATGTCGAAAATTAAGAGAAAAGTAGACACGACCCACCATAATATACGAGACGTACGGCTCTGTGAACGTCGTCACGTTCTCGTAGTCGACGCCTCTGACGACGTCGCTCTTTTCCGTCATCTGAAGAAAAGAATACGACAAAATGACTAAATGTCGCAGTGTAGAACTTTTTGGCTGACAGGTTGGTGTGGGGGTTGGCATACCTGTAGCATACCTGTAACTGGGGGGGGGGTGGGGGGGGCCTGTGGGGGCCCCCCACTAGTTTTTCAACCAGCCCCCAACTCCCCCCCGACCCCCCCCCCAGAATTTTCCCAAAGGATTTTCGTCATGTGTAAAACGATAAAGGTGAGTAACTGTTGGTGTTTTTCAGTGCTTTTCAGTGTTATATGACCATAAAACAGCTAAATAACACTGTTTACACCCATTTTATACCCAGTTTAGACCAAAAAGTACCATTATAACTCAAACAATGGCCAGCTACCCCCCCCCACTTTTTGCTCCGGAGACCCCCTCCCCCAAAATTGGCCAGCTACCCCCCCCCCCACTCTGCCAGACCCAGTTAACCGGGTCTGGAAGAGTGGGGGGGGGGGGACTAGACGGCACTTTTGGGGGAGGGGGTGGCTGGAGCAAAAAGTGGGGGGGTAGCTGGCCATTTTTTGAGTTATACTGGTACTTTTTGGTCAAAAATGGGTATAAATAGGCTCTAAACAGTGTTATTTAGCTGTTTTATGGTCACATAACACTGAAAAGCACTAAAATACACCAACATTTACTCACCTTTATCGTTTTAGACTGAGTGAAAATCCCTTGGGAAAATTCAGGTGTTATTTAGCTGTTTTATGGTCATATAACACTGAAAAGCACTAAAATACACCAACATTTACTCACTTCTATCGTTTTAGACTGAGTGAAAATCCCTTGGGAAAATTCTGGGGGGGGGGGGGGAGGGTTGGGGTAGGGGGGAGGGTTGGGGGAGTTGGGTGGGTGTTGGAAAAATAGTGCGGGGCCCCCAAACCCCCCCCCCCCCCCAGTTACAGGTTTGGGGGGACAATTGGTTATGGAGCAGGTGAAGCTGGGGGGGGGGGGTGAATCTCTGATGGTAGGGGCGGATAGGCATCCTTCACCCCACCCCCCCTTTACAGGTGATGAGGGAACTGGAGACAATGGACTAATGTGGGAGGTGCGTCCCTCTTGCTGACGAGGTGGGGGGGGGGGTTGGTGGCAAGGGGGCAATAAACGGGCCCACTAGCCAGCCAAGGCAAGCCACAGTGCCTGTGGACACCATACATGTAACTGGGGGGGGGGGGCTGGGGGGGGGGGGGGTTGCCCGCCCCCCAGCCAGAATTTTACCCCTACCCAGCCCCCCCCCCAGAATTTTCCTGAAGTTTTCCAACTTGCCAACAATTGTACAAAGTAGTGTACTTTTTGCCTTTCTCAGTGTATTTTGGCCTTAAAACAGCTAAATAACGCTATTTATAGCCTATTTTAAGGCATTTTTGACCTATTTTTGACTGAAAAGTGCCTATTTAGACACTATTTTGGAAGATTTTTTTCCCTTCTGGGACCCCATCCCTCTTCAAATCTGAGTACCCCCCCCCCACGCCCCCCCCCCCCCAGAAGTCTCTCAGACCCCCCCCCCCCCCCACTTCAAAAACCCGGTTACATGTATGGTGGACACTGCTGACCATGTATCCGCGTACTGTTCTTCTGTTGTACAAGCGTTTGCGATACGGCGGCAGGCAACACTCACATCTCTGTGGTCGCCCGAGAAGGGTATCTGGAGGGTCTCCATGGCCCTGAGCATGGACTGCATGGCCATGAAGATGTTCTGGTAGACGAGGCGTATGTAGCTGCGCTTGTCGTCGTCCGAGTAGCCGCTGCCGTGGATGATGCGCATCTGCTTGATGAACGTCGACTTGCCTGACTCGCCCGTGCCTGAGAGCACACGCGTCAAGCAAACCCTCGGGGGCTACTACCATTTTCGTGTATAGGCGTGGTACTGGCAACGGAATAGTGGATGATAGGTTCTACCACAGGATTGGTTTGTATCATAACCTGTAACTGGGGTGTTGCGGGTTTACCCCCACTATTTTTTCAACACCCTCCAAACCACCCCCCCCCCCTTGATTTTTCTCACAAGGGATTTTGTCTCTGTCTGAAACGAAAAAAGTGAGTAAATGTTGGTGTATTTCAGGGCTTTTCACTGTTATATGACCATAAAACAGCAAAATAACACTGTTTAGACTATTTATACCCATTTTGACCAAAAAGTACCAGTATAACAAAAAAATGGCCAGCTACCCCCCAGAATTCGGCCATTTACCCCCCCCCCCTTCCAGACCCGGTTACGACAGGTATGGTTGGTATAGTAAGCGTGAGAGATGTTCTGAAATGCCGATACGCTTTGGTAGAAAAGCGCATCACTGTTCACGTTTGGCGAGTGGCGCATCGTGTTTGGTGTCTAACAAAGGCTGAAGAAAGTATCGCCACCGCGAGTGCAGCTGAGAACCTTCAGATGAAGGTTGAATATAATACAAAGCATTACCCGGAGCCAGCATGAATTACCACCCTTAAACCGTTTAATTGGTTTCGTCAGCGGAAATGCCGAGCCATTTCGCCCGGGGCTCTTGTCACAACATTGGGAATTAGCTCGCGCATTTGAACGAGTGACTTTTGTACGGCATTGTAGATACGCACTTGAAGAAATTTGTGGTACACAGACAGGCACTCACCGAGCAGCAACAGCTTGAGCTCTCTCCTGGCATTGCGCTTGTCGCGCTGCAGCTGCTTCTCGATCTCCTGGTTGATGCGACGCTGCTCGCGCGCCTCCTCCGAGAGGCAGCACGTCATCGCGGGCCCCGCGCCCCCGTCCTCGCCTTCTCCGCTCTCCGCGCCTCTGCTGCTGCTGCTGCCGTGGACGCCGAGGCCGTCTTTCGCGCACCGCCGCTCAAAGCATCGGTGTCTACCGACGACAAGAGGCTACGAACTGCTGCTGCCGCTGCTGCTCAAGCTGCCACGCTGCGACCCGCATGGGGCGTGGTCGTCGGAGAGAAAAGCTGCGCTGCCCACCCACGGACCGTGGTCAAGCCAAGAGCCTGTCGATGCGACCACCGCTCCCGAATGCAGGAGCCGCACGCGCGCGATTTTTCTCAATTTTTGTTTCGGATCGACGCGGAAGGGGAGAAGCGCGCACGGGCCTTTTATCTACCGCTGTCTGTACGAGCTCGGTCGTAGTCGGTGCGCCGCCGATTTGCATGGAAGGCGCGCTCCTCCACGACTACCGTCGCCTCGAAACCATCGTCTCTTCCTGAACAAATACGGTGATGTGCGTAAATTCTACTATATTTACGCTGATTTACGTATTTACGCACAGCTGCTTCGTCTGAAAACGTTCAGTACCGTGCTCAGCGTTTTCATTTTTCACTTTGTTCATTTTTCGCCTTACTTAAGCTTAGACTTTGGCAATGCTTGCGTAGGCTTGCTTAGTCAGTTAGTCTGCTAGCACAGGCTTCTGCCGCTTAAACACGCCTGGTAACACGTTGTTATGTGTAGGCCTTCCTTTAGCTTAGTCTTGGGCTTAATTTGCTAACGCAGCGCCTACTGTCCCCTTCTGTACCATCAACCCCTTTTGGATGACGCCGTTACATTCGACAGAGGTGCTAATCGGACAATACAAGCCTGTCCGAATCGTTCGGACAAACCGTGTGTAATGTTTGTGCTACTGAATTTACATTAACATTGTAAGTAATTTCTCCTACTAAACACCGGTCTATGCGCAGACACATGATACACGATTTCACTATAGTCGAGGGATGTGTGCTATCCCAACACACCCAAAGTGCAACTACATGTATGTAGGTATGTATGTGTGCACTGTCGAAACATTTTCATTTGCTACGTCAGATTTATAGAAGTGTCGTTGGAAATCAGAAGTTGACAGAAGTTGACACAACGTTCAGTTCATAAATGAGAAGTTGAGAAACAGCGTACTCGCCGCGCGACGCCTGTTCGATTGCATTTCGGACTATTGATTTTCGCATCCGTTGTACCTAGAAGTTGACCGGGTGCAGTTCTACAGTAACTCGACAGTGGCGTCGGTAACACGCTCACGCAAGCAGTACCCGGGCGGAGGAGGTGATGGTCCATACCTATGTAAGCTACCAAAATAACGCCATTCGCTATAACGTTATTCGAATGTCGAATACATTAACTGGCTAGTGTTCGTGGAGTGCAACAGTTGTAGAAGAGACGCACGTGTTGCGATGGTCAAATCCTAAGCGGACACAGCCGGACAGCAGCCGGACAACCGTATCCTACGCTGAATTGCGTGTTTTCATATTAGCGAACACGAAGAGAACATTCAAATTCAACTGCACATCGCAACTGCGCTAGATTTGTTTTGTCCTCTTCTGTTGCATTTGATTGAACCCACTCGAGTGATGAAGCGCAAGATCGAGCTGGAGGTTTGGGCCCGGCAAGAGTGTACGCGAGATCTTGGAAGAAATGCGGAGTGGCACGTCGGCTCGAAGTGTTCGGTCAGCTGCCCAAGAAAGCAGCGTGCGGCATTCACTAATTATTTGTAAATGATTGTACATTTTTTTGTTTCTAGGAGCTGACCGGCCACACTGTGGGCAAACGCGCGGTCGCTTTGCGCGTGCGAGATCCTAATTTGGGCAGGCGATTGGTTGTCGGCACGCGACGCAGTCGACTCCGTCGGCGCTCGCGGTCGGCTGAGATGCGGAGGCTGAGATGCGCGCCGTCACCTCGGTCTTTGACCGCAGCAAAGTAAAGGGGTGCTTCTTCCACTACACCAAGGCGGTCCTGGGCCAGGTCAAGGAGAAGGGCCTGCCGCGACGAAGCCGTGACGTGCCAACAAGACGCACGCGCTCGTCAACGAGAGACTATGCCAGTACAAGGCTGAGGCTTAGGCTTAGGCTTTGACTTCGAGGTTTCTCTTGCTGTGGTTGTGTAAGGTTGTCTTGGCAGAGACCGGTGAATTGAAGCTGAAGCTGAGCCCCGGCCTCGACCGGACGGACGCGGTCCTGCTGGCAGACGAGTTCCTAAACAAGGTCGAGTACTTGGTCGACGAGCTGGGCTCCTGGTGGCGGTTCGACGACAGCACCGTCCTGCAGCTCGGCGCCGACGCCGACTGGGCCGCCCTCGACAGCCAGGACGCCTACTTGCTGTTCTACGACCGGCAGACGTGACACTTGATCTCCCCTCCCTACTTCTTCAGTAGCCTCGGGGCATCGGCCCGGGACTTCTGGGGCGGGGGGGGGGGGGAGGCATCGGCCTGGGACTTCTGGAGGTGGGGTGTCGCGTTTGACTTGCTTCAATTAGAAGCCCCCCTCTCTACTTATTTGGGGTGCTCCAGCAGGGTAAAGAAGCCTTGGTCGCAGGTCGCCTAGCTAGGAGGAGCAGAACATAGGCGGCCAGCTAGAACACGCGTTCAGTGATTCGTTTGACTATCGTTGTATTTCCACTGATAGTATGCACTGCGTCACTCGCTCGATGTTAAATTCCTAAAATTTTGGTCGACATTCCATCTTTACAGACGCACAGCAGCACAGCAACGTGCCTTCATACACGCGCACGCACGCACAATTGGGGGGCAGAAGGGGCAAAACGGGGAGGGAGGAATATACAGACAAGCACCGCCGCCGCCCGAGCAATTTTGTATATATATTTCGTATATTTTGCATATATTGATGTATATCAACTTCTACGATTAGAACATTGCACGTACTCATGTTTGAATTTTGGCGTACCGTACTTGCATTTGAGTATGGTTTATTTCCATTTGACCATCGTTAACGCACCAAGAGACGTGCTTTGTCAAGCGAGGTGCTTTCATCTCGCTATAAATACTGATATTTGCAACTAATGTTGTATACTGTAGTTGTGTATTCTTCGTACGCTTGTTACCTACCGTATTTTTTAACTTTGCTATTTTTGCTGTCACATTTGTTACAGCATTCCGTGTGATTTGTCCGGTGTTTCTGTCAGCAATAATTCGAAATCAAAATATTTTATTGTCGACAACTGTATTGTTTGGCGAAGAGCTGCTCGATTCCAACTAGTGAGTCGCGTCGTCGACAGAGCACCTATCCATCCGTGTCGCCTTCCTATCCGCTGTGCCTGGCGAGCAACGATGCGTCCATCATACGAACAAACAAAAAAAAAACTACACTTCGGGTTCACCGAACCGAAAAGAAACGCAGCGGTTTGTTGACGCGAAAATCTATGTATGTATCGCGCTCACTGTAGTCAAAAGAAAAGAACAACACGCACGCGCACAGCGGTATGGGAGGGAAGTACAGTCAGCGGGCACCAGCCTCCATTGATATCCTGTATCACAGGCGCTCCTCCGGCCGCTAGAGTGGTCGTTGGGACGGGGCGTCAGGTGTTGTCGTCGCCGTCCGCAGCGTCGCCGCCGTCGTCGTCTGCGGCGAGCGTCGTCAGACGGACGAACACGAGCAGAAACGCGACGTTAGCCGCAACCGTCAGCAGAACAAAGCGCCACTTATACAGCCAGGCCTGAAGGAGTTGTCGTCGGCGATTGAGAGAGAGAGAGAGAGAGAGAGAGAGAGAGAGAGAGAGAGAGAGAGAGAGAGAGAGAGAGAGAGAGAGAGAGAGAGAGAGAGAGAGAGAGAGAGAGAGAGAGAGAGAGAGAGAGAGAGAGAGAGAGAGAGAGAGAGAGAGAGAGAGAGAGAGAGAGAGAGAGAGAGAGAGAGAGAGAGAGAGAGAGAGAGAGAGAGAGAGAGAGAGAGAGAGAGAGAGAGAGAGAGAGAGAGAGAGAGAGAGAGAGAGAGAGAGAGAGAGAGAGAGAGAGAGAGAGAGAGAGAGAGAGAGAGAGAGAGAGAGAGAGAGAGAGAGAGAGAGAGAGAGAGAGAGAGAGAGAGAGAGAGAGAGAGAGAGAGAGAGAGAGAGAGAGAGAGAGAGAGAGAGAGAGAGAGAGAGAGAGAGAGAGCAGCTCAGCGGTACGGCGTCGTGTTCGGCACGCGCGCGGTCCGGGGTTCAACTCCCAGTACGGTGTGAGTTTGTAACCCACTCCGACAAGGGTTGCACTCGCTCTCACTGCCTGCACAAAGCGGCGGCCGACTCCTGCTAGCTATAAGCTCCTCGCCGAGTAAACAATAGCGACACGTGCTGAACATGATTGTGTACGGTACGGCATGTAAGTTCGGTATTGGTGGGGTCAAGAATGATTTTTTTACGTTGTCGTCCTGAACCAAGAAACTGTCGCGGTCTTAATTAAACTCGCCTTGAACGCCGGGTGCCAGAGATAGCGCAGCGGGTTCTCGCGCAGTCGAGTCCGCTCCTCCTCGAGCTTGAGCACCTCCTGGCGACGCCGAGAGGCGAGTCGCGACGCCTCCTCGCGCCTCAGTTGAAGTGGCAAGTCCGACGTCACGTCGGGCAGACTGGGCAACCGACTGCCGACGCCGACGAGAGTCGATCCAGAGGTCGTCGCCGCCGCCGCGGCGGCGTCGGCAGCGCCGAAGCTCGACCGCCGCGCCACCGAGCCGGCCGTCGTCGAGCTGGCCCACGACGCGGCCGACGACGTCTGTCGGCGCCGTCTGATGGCGCCCGCGGCGTCGGTGGCGTACTGGTGGAAGTGGTCGCGCTCGGCGTCGGCGGCGGGAGAGCGCCGCCCACTAGGCGCGGCGTCGGGCGGCGGCCTGCGCCAGGCGGGAATCGCCGTCGACGAGGAGGCCAGCTGGACCGGCTGAGGAGGTCGCGGGGCGGTGGCGGCGGCGGAGTTCACGAGATTCGCTACAGCAGGCGACGGCAGGCTTTCCCTGATCGAAGGCGGTAGCGGTGGCGGAGGCGGAGCGGGCGGCGCCTCCGGAGGGGTGAACATCGGCGGCGTGGGATCGTCGCGGGCCGCGCTGGCGCCCGCCGACCAGTCGACCACGGAGCCGCCGTCGCGGTGGGAGGTGGCGGGCGAGTCGAACGAGCTCTGCGGAGGGTAGGCGGCGAAGCCGCGAGGCCGCTGCAGGAGGAGTCGAGAGGCGTCGGGCGCGGAGGCGGCGCCGACCGCGTTGGCGACGAGGACAGGCGATGGCGACACGTGGTTGGCGACGGCCGGAGGCGCGCGCGCCTGAGGCGCCGCGGCAGCAGCAGCCGTCGTCGACCGCTGGGAGCGCAGGGCGGCGCTGTCGGCCTGCTCGAAGTCGGCGTCGAAGTGGGCGGCCGTGTCGCGAGCGAGACGGGCGTCGGTGCGCGCCAGCTGGGCGACGACCTCGGCGCGGTCTGCGCGGTCCTGAGCGGTGGCCGTCCTGGAGATGGCGATGTCGGCCTTCTGGCCGGCGATCTCGGCCGCTCGGTTGGCCGCGGCGACGGCGGCGTCGATGCGCTCGCGCAGCTTCGCCGAGCGGACGAAGAGCGACGGCTTCTTGACGCCGGCCGAGGGCATGGCGACGACGAGCGCGTTGTTCTTGTACTTGCCCTCCTCCTTGCGCGTCTCGCTAGAGCCGGCCGCCGCCTCCCGGAAGGTCGTGACGCCGTAGCCGAACTTGCAGTTGTCGAACCACTCGCCCTCGTAGCGCAGGCCGTCCGAGCGCTCGCACACGCCGAAGCCTGTAATACAAGACAGCGTGCGTGCGTGCGTGCGTGCGCGCGTGCGTGCGTGCCGGTGCGCGCGTGCCGGTGCGTGCGTGCCGGGGCGTGCGTGCCGGTGCGTGCGTGCGTGCGTGCGTGCGTGCGCGCGCGCGTGCGTGCGTGCTGGCGTCGCAGTCAGTACCGGAGCGCTTGTCGTTCTTCCACTCGCCCAGGTACGTCTCCACGGCGTCGGGCTCGACCTGCTCGGACTGGGCGTCGCCCAGGACGGCGTCGGCGGTGTGGTGTCTGGACCGGCGGTCGGCGCCGACCGACAGGGGCCCGTAGGGCGTCAGCTCCTCGTCCTCGTCCTCGCTGGGGTCGATACTCAGCGCGCTGCCGCCCCGAAGGCTTCCTGGAAGGAAGCAAGTGAATTTTGAAAAGTGACGCGAAAAAGACAAAAGTGTGCAGCAGCAAAAGATGCAGCCGCTGCGCACAGAGCAGTGATGGACACAAATCATTCGGCACAAGGGTGGTGGGCGCACGCCGCTGCGATTGCACTGCCGAAGACGAGACACGCAAATGTTGGCAAATTTCTGCATACAACGATGACGAAGAATCGATTGTATCGAATGTATCTTGTACATGCGTGACTGTGTGTGCGCATACGAAGACATTACACGAGCGTCCCGTGAACTCTACTGTGCGCACCAATCTACGACACGTGTTCGACATGCATCGCATTGCCGGACAAACCAACGCTAGAGCTACCTGTAGCTCGAGCTACATAACTAATACACATCAAAAACTTCTTCTGCCAAGAACACCAAGAAAAAAAGGGGCAACGCAACAACCCGGCCGCGCCCCCCCCCCCCCCCCCCCCCCCCCCCCCCCCCCCCCCCCCCCCACCCCCACCACCAAAACAAAAAAAAAAAAAAAAAACAAAAAAAAAAAAAAAAAAAACTGCCTAGACACATGTAGTAGCTCGAGAAAGTGTTGCTGTGTCTTGGCACACTGATACACCATATTAACGTCAGACTCGGACTCATAGAAGGACAGAATTGTTGCGAAAGAGGTGCGAGAGACAGACGACCGCTACCGAACCCGTCAACAAAAGACCGCACTCACTAGGCGAGAGTTTAAGGCACATGAAGTGCGTGGAGCCGCCCCTCGCTGCAGCGAATTCGAATTTAATTTTCGAATGTGAGTAGGATGCACCGTACACCCCCCAATAGTGCTTCCGAGACACCGTGCAGTGTAGTTTCAATTCAACCTCCCCTTGCCCGTAGCACTATTGAAGAAGGGGGGGGGGGGCTGTTGGAAGGGCACTATAATTTCGACCTCGATTCGACCTCGGTTCAAGCAAATAAATTTCGAAAACAGTCGAAAAAGCCCATTTTTTAGTGATCTTGGTCACGGCATTCCCCATTTTATGGTTGATTTACAGTTGATTGTAGATGAGTATCTGTCAAAGAGTAAAGGAGAGCATCATTGGAGAGGGGGAGCCACTGGTGGATTTACGGTACACCGTTGTCCGTGCCGGTAGGTACGTGTGTGCGTGCGCGCTCGCGTGCGTGCGTGCGGGAGGAAGCGCGTACCAGCGACGCTGGCGGTCCTGGGCGCGGAGCTGACGACGCCGCCGGCGGCCGGGTTGAGCTGGTGGAGGTCGCTGGTCGACCGCTGCTTCGTCAGGCCCAGTCCCTGCAGGATGGAGCGCTTCATCGCCACCGAGCGCTCCGACAGCGACCGGCGACGCTTGCGCGGCGCCGCGCTGCGGCACCGAAGCACGAAGCCGCCCCGACTCTCCGCCTGCTGCGCCGCCGCAGCCGCCGCCTCCGCTGAACCGGTGAACACAACCGTAATGACACTGGATAAGAGTACGGTACGAGAGCGGTGACGAGTTGCTGCTGTGTACGTATACCATACGCGCACCCTGCGTTACAAAAGACCCGAGGAAGGTGCGTAGCCAGAATACCAACAGATCGGGCAATACACCAAAATGATAACACCGAAACAATATTTCATGATTATGAGTCGGAGCCTAAACCTGAGGAAAGCTGATCTAACTAAGCCGGAGCTCAAGCCTAAGCCTAAGTAAGACCTAAGCCTAAGCAAAGCCCAAACATAAGGATTATGTACGTCGCACCAAAATATTGACTTTAGTGTAAAAATGACTGTCAAAAAGACTGTACAATCGGCACTTCTGACGGACCCTGTCGTCTCCTGAGCGGCGTGTTGTGCACGGAGGAGCTGCCGGGGGCGGAGGCGGCGGCGTCGGCATCAGCCTGGTCGGAGCGGAGCGAGGTGAGCGAGGCGTGCGCGCGATGACGGCTCCGGAAGCGGGCGGCGACGTCGTGCTGCGCCGACCGCCGCACCCCGTAGCCGTGGCGGACGCCGCGCAGCCACTGGCCCTGGTACACGCCCCCGTCCGCGTACGTCTCCGTGCCGTAGCCGTCCTGAAGTGCGACTACTACATAGCCCTCGATCCAAAGTGACGTTATGATCTCGAGAAAAACCCGTAGACTTTTCGGCTTTTTTAATAGTTCGTGCACATACATACACGTGGCTGCGTGTTGTGTTTTCGCATACGACTAATATTTCTGCGTCATTTTTTTGCACAATTGCACGGTTGGGGAAAACCGACAGTCGGTGTATTGGAGGCCGTCCTTCTATGGAAATTGGATTCAAACTTCTATATACCGTAAATCCTCCAATAGTGCCCCCGGGGCACAATTGTTTCAATGTCTCTCAAGAGGGGGGCACTATTAATTTCGTCAGATGCGCAATTTTGCAGCAAAATTTAACATCAAAATGCCTTAAAATGCACACAGGCAGCTGGAATTTAAAAGTTTAATTGAAATGCGTGTATTGCACACATGATTACACACCATGCATGCACTTTTAATGCAACTGGGTAGCATTCAAAATTTGGTTTTTGGCGCGATTATAAAATTGACTTGCCCCTGGGGGCACTATTGAAGAGGGGCTTCTATTGGAGGATTTACGGTAGAATTCGAACGAGTCGGAAAAATCAAAATGTCGGCATATATCGGCTGTGGCTGCGTCACTCAGTACCACATACTTACATTGTACATGTACTATTGCATTATGTGCATAGGTATACCTCATGTAGTATTGCATCATGTAGGTAGGTATGTACATGTACGTGCACCATTGCACCATGTGCACATTGTAGGTAGTACTTGTGATGTGATTACATCATGCACATTAGATGTACGTTTAACACTGAACCATGTATGTACATTGTACTGCGTGTAATTGTATCACGTACACTGTACTATTCCAGTGCGTACATGGTGTATGTGTGCGTACCATGTACACACACTGTACGTCACTCTTGTACATGTACGTGTAGTGTCCATTTGCCGTGCACAGTGCGTGTGCAGTATACAATGTGTGCCTGGCTTGTTGTGCCTGCTCTCGAATCCGTGTTAATGAATTGGGGACGGGGGCGCATTCCTCATTGCGCAACAGGCGACAACGTGGAAAGACGCGCTGCTGTGAAATAGAGAGGGGCGGGTAGAGACGCAGCGCGGCCAGTGGCTGTCAATCAAGCCCACGCTTCCTGCGTTTAGCGGCGCGGCGGGCGAGGAGAGGGGGGGGGGGCAGATGCGCGTCGCCGCCCGCCACCGTAACCGCTCGAATAAAGCGAGGAAGCGTGTATTACAATAGTGCAACAGGGGCACTAGTGGTTCATCCTCCCCTTACCCAGGGGCACAATTGGGGGATTGGAGGATTGACGACGGTACCTGCAGTCCACCGGCCCAGGTGCCCTTGTAGCTGGCCTGGGAGTTGGCGGACAGCCGCTGGCCGTAGCGGCCCTTCTGGCCGTCAGTCCAGTCGCCCCGGTACGTCCAGCGGCCGCGTCGCTCGACGCCCAGGCCGTGCCGCTTGCCGTTCTGCCATTGGCCTTCGAACGAGTTGCCCGACGGCCAGTCGTAGACGCCCGACACCTGAACCACGACGACGTGGACCTTAGTAGTGGGCGCACGCACCGGAACGCACGCACGCACGCACGCACGCACGCTCTCCCGCACGCGCGCACGCACGCACAGGCAGGCAGACACGCACCTCAAAGCCGGAGTGCCAGGCGCCGGCGAAGCGTCCGCGGCCCTTGGGGCCGGTGCAGAGGCCGTGTCCGTGCGCCTTGCCGTCCTGCCAGCCGCCGCAGTACGTGCCACCGTCGTCAAAGTCGAACCGGCCTCCCTGCGGCTGCTGGCCGGCCAGGGGCAACGGCCCCGGCACCAGCCCGGAAGGCGCGGCCGCTGATGCTGATGCTGCTGCTGCTGCTGGTAGTGGTGGCGCGGCCATCGTCGGCACGGGCCCAGAGGAGGCTCATGCTCTCATCCCGCTGTCTCGGGGCTAAACGGAGCACTTGGCAAAGCTAATCCTTTGCACCTTGAGGCGAAGCTGTGAAACGATGGAAACAAACAAAAATCAAAGGCGAGCGCCATAACAATGCGTTCCAGACTGGAAGAAAGGGGCGCGGATTCATTTTTCAAGAAGCCGTTTCGATCGACTCCTTCGGCGCGGCGCGAGTACGCACCTACTTAGGATAATCTCTCCGGACGACAGACGACCGAAGCCGGCGGGCGGCCCATCGCCTTTGTGAGGACGGGGAGGAGGACAGCCAGGAGGGCAGGGGCAGAAAACGAACATTCCACGCTAGAGTGGCCCCCGCGAAAATCCGTTCAATCATGCTTCACTACTGTCTCTCGTGTCTGTCTGTCTGTCTGTCTGTCTCGCCGTGTGCGCGTACGTGAGCCGAGTCGTCGCCCCCGACTTCTCGCGGGGGGGGGGGGGAGAGGGGGCAGAGAGAAAGACGGACGAACGGACGGACGCCAAACGTCGCGGCCGGCTGTCGCAAGCGAACGAACGGCGCCCGCCCGGACGCTTTTCGTCGTCGTCGTCGTCGACTCCAGGCGCGTAGGAGCCGTCGCCGCGCGCACGCACGCGTCGCCACAACTATATAGAAGCAACCGGCGCAGGCGGTTGCTCGCCGTCGGGCGGCGGCGGCAGTCCATTTGATGTGGGGGTTGGAGGGGCGGCTCGGCTCGGCCGCGGGGGCCGCAGATGTCGCCCCGCGTCCGGCGGGCTTTTAGAGGGCCGGCGGGCGCGGTGCGGCGTACGACGCGACCGGGCCCGCGGGCGGCGCCATATTCCTCAGGGTGCGGACGGGCGGGCGGGCGGGCGCTAACGATTTTCTTGCCGCGCCACCGTCAAGACGATCGGCAATTGATAAGGCGCGCGTCTTTCGCCCGGCCGCCGTCCCCCGACGCCGGCGCTCGCAAAACTTCGGCGGCGGCGTCGTCGTCGTCGACGCTTCAAAATTGAAAATTACGAGACGACGACGACGACGACCGCGAGCCGCTTCGCCGTCTACGCGCCGCCGTGTGCCCGGCCGTCGAATGGGCCGTCCGTCGTCGTCGTCGCATCGTCGTCGGCGGGCCAATCTAGCGGCTGGCCGGCAGGCCGTCGGCGCCAGTTTAGTCGCCTGTTGCTAGCGCGCGCGCGCGGCAGCAGCAGCGGAGGCGACGACGCGACGCCCGGCTTTAGCCTCCGTTGCGACGAGAGGGCCAGGGAGAGAGAGAGGGAGCGACGGCCGCCGTTCCTCACTCACTCACTCACTCGCGCCAACACACACACACACACACACACGCGCGCGGCTGGCCGGCTGGCTAGCTAGTATAGCTGGCCGGCTACCTACATACCATATGCATATGCATATATATGCGTGCACGTGACGCACGTACGTACACCGGCCGCCTCCGATGTCCAGGCAGGCCAGACGAGCTCGGGGCTTGCTCGCCGAGTGCGCCGCGAGGTCAAGTGTTGTCGTCGTCGTCCGCGATGCTTCGTCACCGCCAGTGGGGCGCGTACATTTGTACGAGTAAGCAAAGCGCGAGGTGCTGGAGGCAGAGGCTGGAACGGCGGCTACTGGTCCGCGCGACCCGCTTTCCGCGAAGAATAATCTTCGAAACACAAGCGCGCTGAGAACATGCCAACGAAAAACGTGAAAAAGTCTCCTAGTTGGCGCCTCCGTGAGTCAGCCAATCAGCGCAAAACATGTTTGCGCCTTGAAACAGCGCGTCTCTCTTGATAGGCCAATTACGGGCGGGAGCGAATCGCCCGACTTTTGAGTCAAATATCGTTTCTCGCATGGAAAAGTCGCTATCTACCCCACGATCTAGGTACAAGTATGCAAATTGCGCCGTTGTCGACGAGTGCGTGCTACAACAGCTGAGGGCAACGCACGAGACGATGGACAAGCGAGTCAACCGTGGAAAGGCGCTCAATTATCGATGACTCTCTCCACCCAGACAGAGCGCAAACAAACATCCACATACGGGAAGACGGCAGCGTTAGCGTTTTATTCGCGAATCAATCGGGCAACCGGCGACTCGAGAGGTCCTCTCTCTCTCTCCGTGTCCGCCGGTGTACGAACGAAGCCGCGCGCGGGCGCGCGCAAGGCAAAGCCGTAAAAGGCGTAATAATCAGCCCGAGAGCCCTGTGGCGCACCTCTTTAGCTTCCTTGCAAGAACCCAAGCGAAGCGGAAGACACTTGCGGCGGCGGCGGCGGGCCCGCGATTGAGTTCTTGTTGGCGCGCAGCTGCCCCCGCGCGCGCCGCCAGCTGACGACAGCAGACCGCCGCCGTCGACGCCGCGAGAAGAAAAGTCCAAAAAGCGAAAGCGACGCTATTTGAGGAGGAGGGACAGCGGAAGAGCGCTGTGGCGCCTACTCGGACGGACGCAACGCTACTGCTGCCGCAAGCAACGGACGGCCAGACGCGCGCAAGCATGCGGGCGCGAGAGCAGGGTCGCGCGCTTCTTTGGACACCCAAGCCCGCGCACATACTCACAGGAAGGGGCGAAACAAATGTACATGTAGCTACGAACTTGTATGTCGACAGTCCGCAAGCTGACACGTGGTGCGTTGCGTCGTCTGCACAAGCCACGAGGATCCTCAAATGAGCGTCGTCTGTGCGTGTGTGCGCGCGTCTGCTTGTTGCGCCGAGCTCACGCGCCTCTATTGTCCAGAACTTTTATTCCAAACTCCTGGTCACTACAGAGCACCAAGTCCTCTTTCGGAGGGCCGCCACGCGTCACTTACTTATTGTCGGTGAGGGGGGGGGGGCGAGCGTGAAAAAGACACGCGCGCACACAAAATCACGCCCAAAAGTCAAAACCGAATATCCAAGTAGAAAGATAGAAAGGGAGGATGTTGGGTCGGGAAAATCACGCATCACGGCAGTGTGCAACCAAATCCATGTCCATCCAACGCAAAAAGGAGCGGAGCGCGCGCGCGCGTTTTGGAAGACACAGAGAGTGCAGAGAATTGTCGAAAACTGTCGACGGCTGCACAATTCATGGCGTCCAACAAGAAGGCTATTCTTTGTCGACAGCAGGCGGCGTCGTCGTCAAGGCGTCGGCAGAGGACGACGAGGCAGTGTCGGCAGCTGCTGCGCTCGCTAAAGAATGCGCGAATGCCGACTACAAACGAGCAAACAGAGGTGACACTGACCGCCAGCAGTCGGACCAATCCAATGGGCATTCCGAGAAGTAGTACCGTACAAGACAAGCAAGGCGCTCCGCTGACTAAGCGCGTGAGCACTACGCGCTGCGACGACCCTTCAGCACTCGAAACACAGACAGGCGGCACTCACTCATCGCTTCCTCATTCGGTCGCGCAAAGTACCGGCACACGCAAGCTGCATAGGTGCAACTGGGTAGGGTGTAGGTAGGGGTCACCCCACCCCCCAGCTTCGGCCAATCCTGCACGAAAAGTAGGACCACCCCCAGCTTTAGTCAATCCTGCACTGACTGCAGGTTACCCCTACGGCTGAATTGTGTTTCTCATACTTCCTAAGGTGTTTTTTCAGGCCTGTGAGCAGCATTCGTTGTCCAAATGTCAAACACTTCGCCTGCGCGCTGTATTTTAAGCACCTACAAACCATTTTGGAGTCATTTGAGCGCGTTTTCGGCCAAAAATCACCAAATTTTCTGGGCGCTGTTTTTTTGCTCCAACTTACCATTTTTAGAGTCACTGAAGCGCGTTTTTGGCCAAAAATTTAAAAATTTTTGCCTGCGGCGCTGTGCTTTCAGCATACACGAAACATCTTCTAGGTCATTATTGAGGCTGGAAATAGAGAAATTGTATCAAATTTGGTCGTGCAGGTCACCCCCATCGACTTTTAAAAAATCCGAGATTCACCCCCCCCCCAGATTCGATGGTCAGTTGCACGTCTGGCACGCAGATACGAGTTAGCCACGCACGCACGCACGCACGCACACACGCCGCGCACGCGCGCCTGCAGGCAAGCAGTCGCTCGCACGCACACTCCGGTAAATATCCACCGTCACGCACGCACGCAGGCACCACGCAGGCACGCACGCGCACCAACCTCTGTTTGGTTCCGCTTCCTCCTCCACCACTGTCGTCGCCGTGGGCGCTGGGGCGTCGGCAGCATCCGGGGAGGGCGGGTCGGCTGCTGCTTCAGCCTTGCTGGCGGCATGGGGGAGGGAGTCGTGAGCGCCTCGCTTTAGCTTCTCCCGGAGGGCGTCCCGCTCCTCTTGCAGGTTGCGCGCGAGCAGCTTCAACGTCTCAGTCTGCATCCTCAGCTTCTCGTTGGCCTGCTTCAGGGGCGCCAGAGCCGAACTGGTCTCCTCCCACTTCTTGCGCCAGCCTGTGGACTCGCGTTGCACCTTGATCAGAGTGCCGTTCATCTGCAGAGTTGTTGTTGTTGTTGGATTAGGTAAGGGCCGCGCTAGGAGGCGGTCAATGGCCCGTATGGCATACCCACACACCTCCATGACTCCACCTCCAGAGCCGCATAAATCAGCCAAAGACATTCGGAAGGACGCCATCTGTAATCTAGGGCAGCGACGGCACGAGAAAATCCATGGATAGGGAAAAGCTGGCTCGTCTTTTCATCGAGAATCGAACGCAGAACCGTGCGGACCGCAAGAGTCAATGGTGTGACCGAGCAGATCGGTTCAGAAGGGATTTTGGGGAAGGGGGGGGTTGTAAATCGAGATTTTTGGGATGGCTCAGAACTTCACATTTCGGTGTCCTTCCGAAGCGCAAGAACACACCGGATTTTTGCATGCGCCAAGGGAGGGGGGGGTACCCAAAAGTGGGCGCCCGGTGTGGCAAGGGCCGAGGGCAGGGGGGGGGGGGCTACACGTACGCGTTCCATGTCCTTCTGGAATCCTGCGAAGGAGCGGTTGCTCTGCTCGAGGGACTTGTGCATGTCGTCGTACTTGGACGAGTAGAGCTGAATCTGGGCGCGCAGCTGGCCCTGCAGCTCCAGCGACACGCGCTGCTCCTCCTCCTTCTCCTTGAGCTTCAGCAGCAGCTGAGAGGGCCGACGGACAACGTAGATCAATCAATCAATCGATCACTTCCAGAGACAATTCAAGGTGTCACAACAGACGATTAGGAGCCTGCCTGTACCCAGGTCTACCGGGGTTCAGCGCACTTTCGGGGGGGGGGGCAAATAGGGGGGGGGGGGTACTGGTCGAGACCCGAATGCAAGTATAACAGCGTGTGAACAGGCACTTTTTGGTCAAAAGATCGTCCGAACTGTTCGCCAGAAAGCACCAAAAAGGATTTTCATCAGTCTAGAGAGGTTGAGATAACCTTACACTACTGGAGGAGGGGATTTCAATTTCGTGTACGGTTAGGATTGACAGTGTTACCCGATGTTCGGCCTTGAGTCGCTCCTCCTCGCTCTGTTGGGTCTTGAGCTCGGAGGCGCTGAGGCGCGTCTCGAACAGCTGCCGCTGCACCTGCGACGCGCAGCCGACTTCAGAGGAAAGAAGGGAGAACCACACACACATATAGAGAGGGGTTTTACTCGTTCAAGGAGTTCGAGGTAAAGGGGTGGGGGGGGGAGCCCCTCGAGCGCATTTTCTCACGATTTCCTAACCAGAACCGCCCAACGCGAGTGCAAGCCGCATGAAGCCTACATTGGTTCTTAGCGTTAGGCAAAAAGTGAGGGGCAGACCGCACCCAGCCCAAGTATGCGTGTGACTGCTGCATTCCCAGTGACGGTGCGGATTCGCGTACCTCGAGCGCGTTGTTCTCCTGCTGGACCAGATCGTCGCGTCGCTCGTACTGAGACACCAGCTCCTGCGAGCGTGACGACGACACAGCGTTGGATCGTCTCGCAAAGCGCACAGACTTTTAACACCATAGGTGGGCCAAGGGGGGGGGGGTCTGGGGGAGGTTTCACCCCCTGGCCATAGCCGTCCCGCTTTCTTGCGGGAGAGGCCCCCTGGCCATCGCCATGTTGGGTAACTTGCGGGAAACCCTCTCTCAATATTAAAAAGAATGGGCAAAGATGCGTTTTTTGTTTCCTTTTTAGTGTTGTGTGACCCAGAAACGCCTGAAAAGTGCTATTTAGACCCACTTTAGACCAAAAAGTACTCATTTTACACGTTATTTTTTGCAAAATCCTCCACTTCGACCAGCCCTCCTCCAAAACTTTTCGATCCCGGTCATTTTATCCGGGACGGCTCTAGACCCCCTCTGACGAAACCCCAGAACCCCCCCCCCCCGACTTTTGGACCAATCTACACCTATGACTTACACACACACCTGCAGTTTGTCGGCCAGCTTCTGGTTCTCGTCTGAGAGTCGGTCGCTGCGCTCCTTGCTCTGGGCCATAGAGCGCTGCACCTCCTCTATGGTCGTCCGGAAGCTGTCGGCCAGCTGTCCACACCCATCATGGGATATCATTGACGCGTTCCATTCCAACGCACGAACGCGCTGCCTCCTCACCTCCTGCCGGGCGGCCTCCTGCTCCTTGAGCTTGCGCACGCTCTCGTCGCGCAGCTCCTTGTTGCTCTTCTGCAGGCCCCGGCACAGGTCCTCGAGCTTGACCTTGGCCAGCGTCGAGCGCTGCCACTCGGCGCTCAGCCGGTCCCGCTCCTTGCACACCTGAACACCAGTCACCACGACTGTTGAGTGCTATTTTGACCTTATGTACCCATTTTGGATCAAAAAGTACACATTTACTTACATTTACATTTATTTGGCTGTGAAATCTTCCATTTCGACCCCTATCCACAATTTCCTATTCGAGATATTTTTCCCGGGTTGGCTCCAGACCTCTCATACGGGGGGAGGGGAACCCTCGAACGCTAGAATACTTCTGAACGTTTTCCAAAGGCGCCGATTTAGCCACGACGAGTTCCCTCCCATTTCCTTCTTTATTGACACTGCTGTGATCGGTATCAATGAGAGCGAACATCGTCAGCGCAATGGTTGCTCGTTGGCCAGCGAACAATGGCGGCTTACGGTTCCGTAAAGCTTCTGCGTCTCCTTGACCGTGCGCTGGCTGAGTCTGAGCTGCTCCTGGAGCTGCGCGTACTTGCGACAGACCGACTGCAGCTTGTCCGCCTCCGACAGTGCGTCCACCGACTTCAGTAGCTCCTCTGCAGTTGGTTAGTTCTTTAGCTCTGTCAGTCCACCACAACTGACAAGAATGCACGCACGCATGGTCTTGTGCTCGCGTCGCCGCAACTGCTCGGCCAGCTGCGTGGTCTCGGTTGTGGAGGCGGTCGACGTCGACGCAGCGGCCGGCTTCCGACCGGCTGCCGAGGCAGCGCCGACAAGCTGCTGCGGAGACGAGGACGACGCTCGCGAAGAGCCCTGAGACGACCGCTCCTCCGTCATTCTCCTCTAGACCGAGCGGTGGAAAAGAATCGGGAAAGAAATTGGGCAACGAGATTCCGACGGAGTTTCGACAGCAAAAGATAATTAATGCATCCACATCGAAACCCGCAAATCCGTCCACATCCCATTCCGCGTGCCGTGCATGTACGCCAACATTTTGCTGCAAAAAGAAAAATAGGTAATACGCCCTGCGCCCGCACAGATGATTTTTTGCAGCGCTCTCTTTGTAAGCTTGCCGGCTTATAGAATTCTTTTGTTTCGAACAGAAGCGGTGCTAGCAGACGAGGTAAGGCCTGAGCCTGCCGGGCTCGAGATTTATTGCGCTGTTCTTTTCCTGCCGCTCGACATTTTTTGATATTTTCTTTCACTCTTATTCCAGTAAAAACGCTGTCTTGCACCGCGCCGACACCGCAGTGCGCTCAGAAGTGCGAACTCAACAGCTGCGGCCAGAGTGTCGAACTGATCAGAGCTGGGCTTTCTGTCGGTTCCTTCGATCCACAATGTTACTGCAGTCTACAATGAGTGCACGGTCACTCTGGAAGCAACAAATTAAAAGAAACTGCCGTAACAGCCGTATACACACTGTACATATAATTGCCGTAAATTCTCTAATGGTACCTGGGGGGGGGGGTGCTATTGATTCAACCCTCGGCCACCCGGATGCAGTATTGGAGGAGAGGTAGTTGGAACTTTTTATTATATTATTTTTTACATTTTTTTATGTCTGTGTAGCGAAACCGAAACTGAGACGAACCAGTTTGGCCGTGCTGAGCGACCATGTGTTTGCGCGCGCCCCACTTCGACGCGTATTCCTGGCCACAGATGCCGCAGGCGAACCGGCTTTGTCGCTCCACTAAACCAGTTCCGCTGGCCAACATAAATTTTCTAGTACGTGCGTACACACATACATGCAGACACGAATGGTAGGCGTCTGTTGCTGCCGCACCCACCGACCTTGTTTCCCAGCGGGCGTTGACGTCAAGCTGTTGTTCGCCCCACTGGCCGGCGAGGCGAACCGCTCGGCCACTTCTAAGTCAGCTGCAAGGGTAATCGGTGCCACAGTTGCAAAAGGACATTCACAATAGGCACTGTCAGGATTCTGCCCTTTATGTGTGCTTCTTACGAATCGAGTGATGACTGCTGAGGTGCTCCAACGTTCCCTGTCGACTGGGGAATGTCGCCTTGCAGATGGTGCAGTTGTAGTCCTCGTCTGCCTCTGCCTAAAACCGTGCCCTTGTTTACTACATAGACAGTAGAACAGTGTGGGACGTGTATCGCGAAAGAATGAACAAGTGTCGCATCACAATCGGAGTCTCACTTCTATGACGTTTTCTTTCGCCGCCTCGACGACGTTTTCTTGAGACGATTCTACGCTGCCAAACAGTTTCTCGTACATGGCTTGCTTGGCTCTGTAGTACTCGGCTGAGTTGTCCGTCTTGACGCCTTTGGATACCGCGGCCCTGTCGACGTCTGAAGGGCAAAGGCTAAAACACTTCCGTTCCGCTGCTGTCGCTCGCAGCAGGCACCGACCGTGGTCCCTGAGCAGATGCTCGACTATCTGACTCCGGTGGTAGGCGACGCGCTCGCAGAGCTGACAGCCGAACCGACGGAGGTTCTCGTCGTTGGCCAGGTGGACGACCGCATGCTGCACGGGGTTGAGCACCTTCTTGCGGCAGACGCGGCACTCCAGCTCGCGTCTCTCGTCGCCCCCCGTCTGTCGACGCGGCTGCTGCTCTGAAGGCCGAGCGCTGCATGCGCGTGTCAGCAGCGTTGCATGTACAAGTGCAAGGTGTGTCGGTTTACTCGTCGGAACTCTCTTTTTCGACGTCGCGACCGAGCTTTTCAAACTGGCGCGCCTGGGCGGCGGCGCCATCGCCAGAGCTTGAAAAAAGGCGTAGTGATAAAATCGTGGTTGCGTTTGGAGCACCGCGAGTCATCACCAACCCGTGGCAGGTCGAGCCTCCTCTGCTGTCGACGTCTGCCGCTCGGCGCCATTGTCGGCCGCCCCTGCGAGATCGAGAGCTAAAAGACATATGTAATTAAAAGTGTAGAACAAGAAGGTGCCGAAAGAATTCTAGAGGCTCAGTCGATGAGCACCTGGTGGAGACTCGACAGGGGGCAGCTTCAGCGTCGCCGGGGGTAGCAGAAGCGGAGTGGAGGAGTGCGGAAGAACGGGCGTCGCTGAAGAAGGAGATGGCGTCTTGACGGATTTTGTGAGCGCGCGTGTCGGCACCTGCACTCTGCTTCGACTGCCCGCCCTCCGAGAGAGAGTGCGGAGTCAGCGATGACGGCCGATGCGTCTGCGGCGGCGTCTCAACGACGACTTTCTCCTGAGCCCGCATGGGAGGTGCTTTAGACTCCGTTTTGACCTGCACCACCCCAGAAGCCTCGAGAATCGCTTGCAGCTCCCGCTCCTTGCTCGGGTTGTTCTTGTAGTTGAACTGAACGTTGACGTCTTAGTCAGTGAGGGGGAGACGAGAACGCGCTGTTCGAGGAGCGTACGAGGCAGTCCAGGGAGGGGTGCTTGTCCTCGTGGTGTCGCGTCAGCGTCCATCGCGTGGCGAGGCGCGTCAGCGGGCAGTGCCGACACTCGAAGGGGAACCACTCGAGGTGCTCCGTCGCCGCGTGCGTACCCAGCGCCTCGGGCGGACCATCCACTGACACGCCACAGCGCCCGCAACGCTGCGTCTTTTCCGACATCGAAATTGATAGAGGAGCTCTGAAAGGAGAGAACGCGCAGGCAGAGAAGTCCCTCTGCAGACTCTGGCGAACCAATGATAGGGCTCAGAAGTGGCTATGATCACGACAGCAAGCGGCCGATCCTTTCGATAACATCGATCTTACGTTTTACGGTTGGAGGCAGAGACCACCCGCGGCTGCCCCACCACACACACTACACTGGGTTGGCTGACAAACAAGCGCATGCCCCCCCCCCCTGTCAGTAGTGCAAGCTTGTCCTAGACCTGCCCGCCGGCCAGCGAGCGACGCCAGCGACAAGCGAGGCGAGGCGGACGACGTGGGTCCTGCGGCGAGTTGGCCTAGACTGTTGTAATCCAGCTGGTGGAGCACTCTAGCTGCTGCTTCCGTCCGCCCATCCAGCAAAGCATACTAAGAAAAAATTGAGTCCCGTCAGTGTGACACGTGACACGCGGTCGACCACTGATACGGCATTTTTTCGAAATGTTCTTACACAGCCTTTCAGCAGACGAACGTTCGCGAACGAGTAGTAGGTACGACCGCCTTGAACGTTCGGTAGCGGTCGGTCAGAATAATTCTGCATGTAGGGCGGCGGCAGGGAAGCTCGTGTGAGTATTTCAAGAGTTTTGAGTTTACTGAACTAAGATGTGGCAGTCTCTCGACTGTGCCCCGCATCCTCTCGTTAATCAGCTCACTGTGCACTATACGGCCTTGTGCATTGTACGATGGTAGACAATGTACATACGTGCAAGCATGCGCCGCTGTGTATGTCCATCTCTACTCTCTGATCCACAGTGCGCGGGTCGATCCTACCGTTGGCCTCCCCATGGCCGCCCCTTTATTTGCGCACGCGTACACACACACGCAAAGTATTGCGCCTCTAATTTTTCAGATCAAGGCTTTTGTGGCGTCGTATAATCCTGCTCTTGCCGGAAGAACCTTGCAGTTTCAAAGACCCTCGGCGCGTCGACGAGTCGTCTCCAAACAGTCGCAGCAACATGGCTCGTTTGGCACTGGCATACTGGGTCGATATGTTGATCATGATGGCGTTCGATGCCTCAGCCCCCGTCAGTCCTATGGACGACAAGTTAATTCCGTGTAACAAGCACTGCACAGACTCAGCCACCCACCGTGGGATTTGAAGAGGTGGTCACCCACAAGCTTTCTGTGATAAGCTGTTCACTTGCAGAGTCTGCAGCTGAGCCGACATACGCCCTCGTCTCTGGCCAGATGGACGTCGACGTGCGAGGAGCGGTTCCCCACCTTCCTGCGGCAGACGCGGCACTCGAACTGACCGGCGTCGCTCGGAACTTGACGCAGCTGGCCTGAAGGCGACGGTTCTCGATTTCAAGAGGAGGAAATGTGTCAGTTGGAAAAGAATGACTTTGACCACATTAACCACATGAGAACCACACGAGAACGTTAACCAAATCGATACAATTTGGTGTCCAAAAAACAGCCTAACAACAACAAATAGGTAACAACAGCAGCTAAATGTTGGAACCCGCAATTAATACAATATACCGTAAATACTTCCATAGTGCTCCGAGACACTGTTCTTTCAACCTTTTTCCTACCCAGGGACACTACTGGAGGGGACGCTATGCGTTCAACCTTGCCGCACCTGGGGGCACTATTGGAGGATATACCTAAGTGTGACGCTGGCGGATCCAGAAATTTTTTTCGGAGGTTGGAAAAATTTAGCAAAACGAGACCAACCCTATTGAAATTTACAGATGCTGAGCCATTTCGGTGATGTTTTGGGCACCCAATCGGCCCAGTATTGACAAAGAATACATAAAATCAGCGCCGCAGGCGAAAATTTTTGCGATTTCGACCACCTACACCCATTTTATTCGGAAAAGTAGGTTCGCTGAGCACGTTTCGTCTCCCACGGCCCAGGTCTTTCCCTCTTTTCCCCCTATATACTCGATTTCGGGAGGGGGGAATTCCCCCTTTCCCCCACCGCCACTGAAGTGTAATGGTTCACCCACTGACCTTGCTTCTCAGTGGGCGTGGGCGTTAAGCTGCAGCTTTCCGCCTCATTAACCGGCAGGGCAAACCGCTCGGCCATGTCTCTGATTGCTGCAATGGGAATCGGTCGTTGTTGACGTTGACGAACTGCGCGTCTGCGGTTTGCCTGTGCCCCTACGGATGAAGTGATGATTGACGACGTGATCCAGCGTTTCCTGTCGGCCCGGGAATGTCTCCTTGCAGATTGTGCAGTTGTGCTCTTCATCAGCTGTGGTCTAAAACGGTGCCTTTCTTACTACAGTACGAGGTGGTTGTGAAGAACGATGTAGCAGGCTCTTATGAGCAACTGTCAGAATAAAATGTGAGTTCTCACATCGAGGACGTTTCCTGGCAACGAGTCGGCTCCGCCAAACAGTTTCAGGAACATTGCCTGTTTGGCCTTTTCATACTCAACCGAGTCATCGGTCTTGATAGCGCCCGATACCTTGGCCTTCTCGACGCCTGAAGACGGCGAAGAAAATAACTTTTGCTATGTATGCTCCCGTCCAGGCAGCGCATGGCCTAGTGGTAGAGAATTATCCTCTTCCGCGCACGGTTCTGGGTTCGATTCTTGATGGATCCACTAGATCGAGGACTTTTTCGTGCTGTCGCTGCACTTGATTACAGATGGCGTTCTTCCGAATGTCTTTGGCTAATAATTATGCGGCTCTAGACTTGAAGGCGTCATGGTGATGGGCACGCAGGCCATTGACGGCCTACTAGCGTTGCCCCTACCCTAATCCAACCAACAACCCTAGGCACACCGACCATGATCCCTGAGCAGATGCTCGGCGACCCGGCTCTTCTGGTACGAGGCGTGCTTGCAGAGTCGACAGCCGAACTGATAGACGCTCTCGTCCCTGGCCAGGTGGACGTCGACGTGCGAAGCGCGGTGCGCCACTCTCTTGCGGCAGACGCGACACTCGAGCTCGGTTCCCCCGGCGCCCGTCCGTCGACGCGGCTGCTGCTCTGAAGGCCCGAGCACTTGCTGCGTTCGTGCATCCCCCCAGTTGGGTGCGTTGTTCAAGTGCAATGGATCTCGAGTGAGGCTGTGCCTGTCCCGTGCCGACTCACTCATGAATCTCTTTTTCGTCTGCGCCGACGTCGCGACAGATGTTTTCAAACTGGTGCGCCTGGGCGGCCGTGCCACCGCCGGAGCTTGAAAACCGTGGTAGTGAAATCGTGGTTGCATCTGAGGAGACGTACTCACAAACCCGCGGTAGGACGAGCCTCATCGTCTGTGGGCGGCCGCTCGGCGCCACTGTCGGCCGCTCCTGTCGTGCCGAGTCCAAGAGCTGAAGAATGTTGAGCAAGAGGCTATTGTTTGCAAAAAAGTCTAGAGGTCAGTCGATGAGCCGGTCACCTGGTGGGGACTCGATAGGCGTAAGCTTCAGCGTCGACGGCGATTGCAGCAGCGGCGTGGAGGACTGTTGAAGAGCAGGCGTCGCTGAAGCAGGTTCAGCTGGAGCTGAAAAACATTGAGTAAGAGGCAATTGCTTGGAAAAAAATTCTGGAGATCAGTCAGGACGAGCCCGTCACCTTGCGGAGACTCGAGAGGCGTCAGCGTCGGCGGCGAATGCAGCAGCGGCGTGGAGGACTGTTGAGGAGCGGGCGTCGCTGAAGCGGATTGAGCCGTAGTAACGGACTGTCTGCGCGCCTGGGCAGCCGCACGTTCGCGCTTCGATGGTCCGCCGTCCGAGAGAGTGTGCCGAGTTGATTGGAACTCGGCCTTTAGCGATGACGGCGGATGCGTCTGGGGTGGCGTCTCAACGACGACTTTCTCCTGAGCCCGTATGGGAGCCGCTTTCGACTCCGTTTTGACCTGCACCACCCCGGAAGCCTCGAGGATCGCCTGCAGCTCTCGCTCCTTGCTCGGGTTGTTCTTGTAGTTGAACTGAACGTTGACGTCTTAGTCAGTGAGGGGGAGACGAGAACGCGCTGTTCGAGGAGCGTACGAGGCAGTCCTTGGTGGGGTGCTTGTCCTCGTGGTGGCGCGTCAGCGTCCATCGCGTGGCGAGGCGCGTCAGCGGGCAGTGCCGACACTCGAAGGGGAACCACTCGAGGTGCTCCGTCGCCGCGTGCGTACTCAACGCCTCCGCCGGACCCTCCACCGACACGCCGCAGCGCGCGCAACGGTGCGACTCTCCCGGCGCTGACGACATTGAATTGGAAATAGATTCGTGTGGAGGGAACAGGAACAGGGAACGCCGCTTGCAATAGTGACGCGCTGGAGAGTGGAGACTCTGACGACGGCAGTATACTGCGGCTGCGGCAGGCACACGCACAGAGCCAAAGGGATGCAAAGCAAGCGGCCGATCGCATCGATCTTACAGGATTAGGCATCCAGCCACAGCTACCCACACTGGTTAGATTGCGTTGGGCGGCGGGCAAGCGAATCCACTCCCTCCCCCACTCCCCACTTAGTATTGTCCGCCGCCGCCGCCGCCAGCTCGCCGATAGATAACTTGCCGATGGGGACAACTCGCTGCTGCCATCTCGCCGCCAGAAACAATAAAAAGAAAAATAAAGAATAAAGGAACACCACATCCAAATCGCCGCCGCCGGTCAGATTGCATCTACCGTAAACCCTATAATTGGCCCCCCCCTATAATTAGCCCCCCCCCCTATACTAATACCCCCTCCCAAGTCCACTTTGAGTTAATAAGCCCCCCCCCCCCTATAATTACGCCCCCTCCCTAAATGAACCATCGTCTAAAAGGCACATGTTTCCATGTCTGGGGGTATGTATGGTCGCGTATGTGTATGTATGTACACGTATGTGCATGTGAGACTGTGTGAGAGTGTGTTAGAGTGTACCAACGTGTGTGCACAGCGCCTTTTTTTTCCCTTAAAAATCGCCTCCACGCGCCTTTTTGCCCACACATCTTCCCACTCATCGACACTTCCAGTTTATAAGCCCCCCCTATAATTAGCCCCCCCCCTATAATTATACACCCTCCTAGAGCTCGAACGAAAAAATTAGCCCCCGGGGGGCTAATTATAGGGTTTACGGTATTTATATTTCCTCTAATTAATGTACGGTACGGTAGTATGTACAACAAAAGCAAAATCGACGGCAGTTAGCAGGTGCACGTACAATTTTTGTCTTCCGCGACCAATTACCTCTACCAGGTCATTTGCACGTCACCTAAATCTCGCTGTGAACCTCGCAGTCGTATGCAAAATGGCCAGCAAATGGAAGTGCTGTTGCGGCCCTAATGTATGTAATTTGTATAATCATACTCCACGTACATAAGCTACCAGTATGTCAGCTAGACTGGTTTAGCTTGTCCAGTGAGGCAGAAATGCACAGAGTGCTCTGGCCAGAGAGCATAAAGCGAGCGAGCACAAGCATAAGCAATGGCCACCACCAAGCAGCAATCTCTCAGAAGCTAATGGACCAATTTGCTGTTTTGTACACACTGTGAAAAGTCCCATTAATTATTATTTTTTGTTGCTACTGCCATTATAATCAGCCCACACTGTCGTCTGGTTACCCTACTGACTTATTCAGTTTTGCCGGTTTCTTAGCTTGGAAGGGCCTATTCCTTTACATAAAAGATGAGCGGCAACATAGCACATGTGTCTTGGAAATATGCAGATGAAGTACAAGACTCACCTCGTGATGATGAGTTGCGCGAAGGAAAAATGGTAGACAAACAAGAGCACATGTCCATGATGACACCAGACATTGAGGCAGAATTGCTGGGAAGTGAATCGTTTCGAGCAAATATAGAAGCAATGTTGAAACAAGCCATGAGAAGAGAAAGATTTTCACAAGCTGTTCTTGCAAAGACTTCCACTGCACAAACAAGCAACCTTGAAAAGCGACGCACTGCTTTATATTCCAAGAAATATGCAAGTTTTATTTACATTGCAAATTCCTACAAACAGTACAGTTGCACCTATAGAATTTACCATGCAATAATTTCCAGTTATACCAGAAAACCATTGATTTGGCACCAGGGCGCTAGTTGTTTTATTCGAGCTGTAGAAGAGGGTGTAATTATGTGGGGACAGCTAATAAACTGGAACAGTCGATGTGTGGGAGTATTGTTGGTGTGAAGTGCGCAGAGGGGATGTTTAAGGACAACTAGGTGCTCTTGCCTGTCGGCAAGTTGTCCCTTCTTCTCCAGCTCCTCCCAGCAGTGCTACAGATTACCATTCCAATTTGCAAAACTATTTGGATCATGTAGAAAAGACAAAATGTCACCAAAATTTCGATTTTTTTTTAATTTTTGTACAAAAAAAATTACGCAGTTCAAACAGTTCATAGCCCTCCATGTGCGCCTTATCGAGAGCTTTCATAAATGCCATCACACGCCAGTTTTGGTCCAGTTTTGAACGTGCTACACGCGAATTATTGCCAAATTTCACCAAAGTTTCAATTTTTAGATTTTTGTACAAAAATACTTTACGTGGTTCGAAAAGTTTGTAGCACTCCATGTAGGCCTCGTCGAGAACTTCAATCGAAGCCATCACACGCCAGTTTCAGTCCAGTTTTGAACGAACTACACGCAAAATACTGCGGAAATTTTATGAGAATTTCGATTTTTCAAATTTTTGTTCAAAAAAGTTTAATTGTTTTGAAATTGTCGTAGCCCTCCGTGTAGGCCTCGTCGACAGCTTCAATTCAAGCCATGCACACTGGTTTTAGCCCAGTTTTGAACCCACTACACCAAAAACAAGTATGCCAGAATTTGAAATTTTGAAAAAAAATTTTGAGGTTTGATGAGCAAGAACTCACTAAATCGGCAACGCTTCGGGACGCGTATGGCTTAAATCAAAGATAATGGGTAGACGAAGCTTGCATTTGGGTTTGAGCAACTTCTGCTGGAGGAATTCAGCGCTATGATTTTTTGAAGTCAAAATTTTTCGAAACCGAAACCCTTTAAAACTCAGGAACGGCTGAAGCCAAGAGGCTGAATTGCGTGGGGCCCATGGTCCACAGTTGTCCCTAGAACATACTAATAGCCCCCTGGAATCGATAAAGTTATTTTTCGAAATAACTCTGCAAAACTTTTTCCATAATGGTAAAAAACCGGTTTTTGCGAATTTTCTCAAAAAACTATGATAGAAAGCCCCCAAAAAGAGGGTCCATCCACGCAAGAGCTCGTCGAGACAAATCGAATGGTACCAAAATCGTCTCGATTGGACCAAGATTTGACCTCCAAATCTTGTGACCAAATTTACCACCTGAGAACGATCACTGTATTGAAAAGTTGACGAAAAATTGGCAAATGGCGCAGTGGGAATTGAACCCACGTCTCTGGATTACCGGTCCAGTGTGCTAACCGCTACACCACACGCGCACGCCAGCTCCTCGTCAAATTCGAAATGAGAAGGCAAAGGCAACGAAAGGGCGAGCCTTAGGCCGCAGCACCAAAAGGACAAAGGAGGAGAAAGGACAAAAATACACTGGGCACATACATTTTTTAAAACAAATAAGGGTGTTTCTCTAAAATTACATTTTTTTGAATAACTTTTGTTTCCTTTGTGTTAGCGCAGTATTCTCTACTGCTGCTCAACTGAAACCATCCCCTTTCCATCCCCCCCCCCACTTTTAGGGGTAGGAGCCTAATAAGAAACTCAAAGTACTGTAGGGAGAGGGAGTAATTATAGGGGGCCTAAATAAGGGGCTAATTATGGGATTTATGGTATACACATTATGCACCACTTCCAGAAGGAGCGTGTCTCCGCCCTCTTCCTACGTTCTGACATTCAAGGTCTGGCTGAGGTATACTTGGCAAATTCAACAAAACAGAAGATTTTCTGGGTTGCATTTATATTTCTTTCTGTTGCCTTTGTTCTTGGCATAGTTGGCTACCAAGTGTTTGACTATATTAGGATGCCTAAAAGCACAAGCCTTGAATTGGTCAAAGTAACAAGCATGGAGTTTCCCACAATGCTGGTTTGTCCAATGGATCCTATTGACAGGTGGATGACATTCACATGCACCCTGATACTGTATGTACAGATGACCTGCACACATGCAGGAAATGCACAAGACATTTCTGCAGTTTCTATAGAGGTGCAAACAGAGAATGTGCATTACAATTTAACTGTTCTATTATTGCTTAAAAAGAGTATTTCTATTCAAAAATAACACATTGATGACACGTGTCCAAGCAACTTGTGGTATTTTCTAGTGTCCAACTTAGTAGTGTTCTATTTAGTCTAACTTGCAAGATTCTCAGATGATGATCACATGGCTACTGATTGTGTTTATTAACCAGTTATTAACCAGCTGTTTCAAATAATATGGGATGAGAAAATCCTTTGTTAATTTGAAGCATTGATGGCATGAGAAAATCCATTGAGATGGAAGTCCTTGATCAAGTGGATCCATTAAGAATCGAACCTAGGACCATGCACACACGAGGCCGATTCTCTACCACTAGGCCATACACTGCCCACGAAAGGTAGACTATTGCTTCTGAGGTGCAAAACATAGATTTAAATGCAGTTTGCACAATTTGTTGGCAAACATCAAACATTGCTCAAATTTTGCACGACCAATTTTTTGGTTCAGATGGAAGCGGAAAAAGTACTTAATTAACTCGCAGTGGGAGAGAAAGAATATTCTGTCACAAAACAAATGGTACTCAAGTGATGAAAGAGTTCAACAGCGATTTTATGAAAATGAAGTTGCAAAGAACTGGATAGCACAAATGCCTGGTGAACACAAGCCACAAACAATCACAGAGTTTGGTTAGTTGATGCGCAATTGCCATAAATTGGTTATGAGTGCCTCCTTTAATTTAGTCTTCCCGTTTTTCGCCACCCCACCCACCCTTTTTAAGAGTCATTTGCTGTAAGAGAGTCATGTCGCACAGTCTAAAGGCCGATTCACAATTAACAGTCTTCCCATCGGTCTCGGTCTCGGTCTCGGTCTCGGTCTCGGTGTTCCCATGCCAAACAGCAAAGACCGATGCGAAGACCGAGACCGAGACCGACGATGTTGGGAACTTTGAACATTTGCTCCGGTCTTCATCGGTCTTCATTGAACTCGTGTTGAACGCGCGCGCTACCGTAGTCACGCTTTACTATAGCCGTCACCCTCAAAGAATTCGTCGGTATTCGCATAAGGGTAAAGCGACTAGGAAATTATCCGAAATTGAAAACAAGGAAGAGTTTACGATGCGTCGTATTCAACAGGTGGAGGCGGCGCCGTCTCCTTCGGATAATTGACGACTGCTCTTATACCAAAAATCCAAAAAAAGACTTGAGAGCGAGGACTTGAGAGCGCCGCTCTTAGCGTGGCAGTGTTGCTCGTCGAAGTACTTCACGCTCGCAAGCGACTGGGCGCTTGGCTTGAAGGCGACGCGTGACGCGATTGCCGCCCTTGAGAACGCGCACATTTCGGCGTCAAAAGGCGCCAACGTGAACGACGGAGCAGTGGATCAGCACGTCCTTCTTCTCGATGGGTGGCAAACACAGGTAGGAAAGAGCTGTGTGATCCGTGACGTTGATGTCCAGCACCGACACAGCGGCCAGTTGATACAGCAGTGCTGGCTGACTGCTGTAGATGAGGTCGTGATACCGCTCAGGCAGGTGTTCCCGAAGCACTGTGTGAATGGCGCTGGGCTTTAGGAAGCCAGGCGTCACTTTTCCTGCATGGCTGCCTGGCTGAATCCTTCTTCGACTTCGGCGATCATCTGTCGCGCCTGAAATGAGGCACCATGTAATTAGTACAGAGGGAGAGCTCAAACGCGCGTCTCCTCCGTTCTCGCGTCGCGTTCTCGCGACGCGGATTGTTCCGCTGGAAGCGACTCACATGAAGGGCAAACTCGCGCACTTCGTCTTGTACATGTTAGCGCCCTGACCATGCTGTTTTCGCGTGTACGTGACGACTACATTGTACATGCGTTTTGCGTCATTGTTGGAGTGGCGTTGCGTCAATGTTCGTTTTCAACGCGCTGCAATGCAATGCACTGCGCGGCACGACAGGCCGCTAGTCTGCTCTCAGGCGGCCGCCCCTTCACCAGCGAGCGGCGCCATCCAACACACACAGGGGAGTAGATGGGAGTGGGTTGGCAGCGCTTGGGAAGGGTGGGAGACGAACCGACGGCCGCGCAGATGGCCCCCTGCCGCGTCCGGCGTCGCTCCCTCCTCTTCGGCCCCGCCTCTGCATCAAACGCGTGCGTCCTGAAAAAATCCTGAAAGTAGAAACACCCATACCAAAAATCCAAAAAAAAACGGCGGCGGCATGGCTGCACGTCTCTAAAGACACGGCGGCGGGAAAATCTGCGCCGCCATTGCATACGTCAAGGTGGACGGGCACGACGGCATTGTCCTACATTTTCTGTAAGCGTCGGCAAAAGCGGCAGCGTCAGCGAATGCGTCGGCAGCAGCGGCAACGGTGTCGACGGCGGCGCTGACGACAGATCCTGCAGCGGCGTCCGCGCCCCTGGCGGCGGCCAGAAGCGCTGGCGGCGGTCTGCGTCTGCCGCACAATGTCTGTCTGTTTGTCTGGTGGTAGTGCGTTCCCGTCGTCTACTGCGTGTGCTTTTTTTGTTTCCTACGGAAGTCGCATAAAAAATGAAACAGGTCGAAAACAAGGACCACAGTACGCTCTTTAATACGCTGAAAGGCGCGCATTTAACCGAAGATCATTGAAAGACGGGAGGCAACGCGTCGTCAATTTGGCATGGGTCAAAAGTCTGAGACCGAGATCGAGACCGATGCGAAGACCGAGACCGAGACCAATGGGAAGACCGTTAATTGTGAATCAGTCTTAAGGTGTTGACACTTTTCCTGTAATCTCACGGATTTTCCTCATAATTTTTCTGATGAATCTTCATGTCTAATGATCCATTTTTTATGAATAGGAAACATGTCAAATATGCAGCATATGGGCATAAAAATTGCCAATAATTTGGTTCAAATACTTGAGTGTGATTAGCACATGAACAATTTAGGGTAGTGGGCAGTTAGGATAGTAGGCCTCTCATAACAAGCTCCAAGTTCCTTTAACCCATACCTCCTTAACCCAATGGAAACTAGGCACTGGCGAATCCAGGGGTGGAAGAAAGAGGTAATTCCCCCCTCACGAAATCGGAAATCAAGGGGGGAAAGGGGGGAAAGGGATAGGCGGTGGGAGAAGAAACGCGTCTAGTGGGCCTAGTTTTCATGCTTGTAGGTGGTCAAAAACAGCAAAATTTTCGCCTGCGGCGCCTTTTATATCCGTTAATCGTCAAAAATGGACTGATTAGGTGTCGAAACCACTGTAAATATGGCCCAACATCCAAAAAGTTCAACAGGGTCCTCCCTTCTGCAAAATCCCTCCCCCCTCGGAAATTTTTTTCTGGATCTGCCAGTGAAACTAGGTGCTCTTGCCTGTTGGCAAGTTGTCCCTTCTCCTCCCATTCATCCCAGCAGTGCTACAGTTTATGATTCCAATTTATACAGAACATTCCGTTTGCATTATTCAGATCATACTGGAGAAAAGACCAAATGTCACAGAAAGTTCGATTTTTTTTAATTTTTGTACAAGAAAGTTTAAGTGGTTTGAAAATTCACAGCCCTCCGTGTAGGCCTCGTCAAGAGCTTTAATCGAAGCCATCACACGCCGGTTTCTGTTCAGTTTTGAACGAACTACATGCAAAATACCGCGGAAATTTTACGAAAAGTGCGATTTTATAAATTTTTGTACAAAGAAGTTTAAGTGGTTTGAAAAGTTTATAGCCATCCATGTAGGCCTCGTCGAGAGGTTCAATCCAAGTGATCGCACGCCAGTTTCGGTCCAGTTTTGAACGAGCTACACCAAAAACAAATATGCCAGAATTCGAAATTTTGAAATTTTTTTCGAGCTTTGGCAAGTAAGAACTCACGAAATCGGCAGCGCTTCGTGGCGCGTGATGGCTTAAATCGAAGGTAATGGATAGGCGAAGCTTGCTTTTTGGACTTCAGCAACTTCTGCTGGAGGAAATCAGCGCTATGATTTTTTGAAGTCGAAATTTTGCAAAACCAAAATTTCAACCCCTTATAACTCAGGAATGGCTGAAGCCAGGTTACTACATTGGTCGAGGGGCCCATGGTCCACAGTTGTCCCTATAACATACTAAAAGCCCCCTAGAATCAATAATGTTATTTTGCAAGATAACTCTGCAAAACTTTTTCCATAATGGTAATTTGGTTTTTGGGTTTTGGGTTTTTGGGAATTTTCTCAAAAAACTATAATAGAAAGCCCCAAAAAGAGGGTCCATTCACCAAATTTCACATCAAGATGAATCAAATGGTACCAAAATTGTCTCAATTGGACCAAGATTGACCCTGAAATCTTGTGATCAAATTTAGGCACTCTATAATGATTACTATATCCCTTCACCTTTTAGGAGGAGAAGGGGCAAAATAGGTGCTTCAGCACTTAATATGGATTTTATGGTGGACATGGAGCAATTGCATTTGTACTGTGGACAATTGCATGGCTAATCGTTGCAATTCAGACTCTGCCAAAAGCTACTTTGACAAAGTGGGAATTAACAGTACACAACTGTTTTTAAAACTTGAGTTCAATGGAAAGAGGTTCAGCCAAAAGAAAGCTCAGAACATTGTGATGGGATCATATCACTGCTTTAAAATCAAAGTGAATGTCAGTCAAAAAATTGGTGGTGTCCGCCATGGCTTACACATGCTGCTTAGCATCAACCCAACATACAAACATGTACCAATTGGCACCTTTCACTCAATCTCAAGTGGCATAAATATCTACATGTTGGAAAAAGATTACATGAGTCCAGGCTCACTAAAGGAAATAAGCTTAGATGCTGGAAGTACAAATGAAATAGTGCTCAAGAAAACATTAACAAAATCCATGAACTTTGGTGAAACCAAGTGTGTTCCAGCAAATGAAACACACAAATTAATGGAGGTAGGCAGAAATGGAGGTAGGTAGGCAAAACTGTATAAAAAGTAGTTGACCTGAATCGCAACCACTGTGTGGTAGAAAAGTAACTGGCATGTCATTCATTATTATTGTGTGTATCTGGGTTCACACCACACCACACCATATCAGGCACAAACCACTGCTGGATTTTTGTTGATGTACAATGCAATTTATACAGTACTACAGTCTGCTGTTTAAAAATAAATGGCACTGGCTGTTTTTGTCCAATTCCATGTTATGCAGCAAAAAGTTGTTAAGAATATGATACATCAGTGGCTTGAGGAGCCGGAGTGGTGTACTGTCAATGTGAAAAATCTTAAATTGAAAAACATGCATCCCACAACTTGAGACGACACCAAATTTCGACTATTTATCCAGTAGATGGATTTCCTTTAATTGGTAGTCAGCCATAGGCTCAGTGGCGGCGCCAGGATTCAAAGTTAGGGGGGGACAGTTCAAAAGTTACAGGGGGCAGTTTGAAAAGTTGGAGCTGTACAGGCCAGCATAACCAGGGTGGGTCCAGGAACATGTTCAGGGATGGCAAGATACTGGTGATTATTATTTGCAACCGTCCACCAGTGTCGTGTGTCAGCTTAAAAAGTGTGGCACATGGAGTAGGCGCAGCAGGCACCTTTTTGAAAAGAAGAGGTAATAAACGGTCGATACATGAAGACCCAAAATATGCACACCTATGTACATCGCCTTCTCAGAAAACCCAGCGCAGCAGGCAAATTTTTTACTCTGCTGCGTCCCTACTAGGGTTTTTTTTAATTTTTGTATAGGGTAAATTTTTTACCCTAGTCAAATTTACCCTAGTCCTTAACCCTAGCCCTAGGGTAAATTTACCCTAGGGCAAATTTACCCTAGTAATTTACCCTAGAACCTCACAGAGTAGATCCCAGATCTTTCCCATGATTCCCAGATTTTTAGGACACTGCTCAATTGTGGCAGACCCATCAAAATGCGCATGGAAATGCCCATTTTATCTTAAAAATCGGCGCTGTTCCAAAATTTTGTCCTCTGCATCTCTTGCACCGTAGGCGAAAATTTGGCTGCTGAACGTCGTTTTCTTCATTTTTTGGCATTGAAATTGAGTAGAATTTACATACGCCCCTTCGCCCCTCGCCTCCGCCCTTTGCGGCCGAATTTCAACCGGGGGTAGGTATGTAGCTACCTTGTTGCAAAAATCTCAGCAAATTTTGTTCAGCCGTCAAGATTTGCATGTCTGCGCTTTTGGGGGAAAGGCAGTGGGTGCGATGATGAGAGCGAACGCCTATCTCCGCGCCGCCAGAATGGGTGAAGCGCGCTATTGAGAGGGTTGCGCTCTCCTTCAGCCATGCTTTTACGACTCTGCCCCAATAGTTTTTCATTTGAAATTTGTTATGCACATACACACACACACAACACAAGCTCTCGTACATGATGGAGAGCAAAAAGTTGCAGGGGGCAGTCCAGAAGTTAGGGGGGGCAGTCCGCCCCTCCCTGCCCCTATGTAGCGCCGCCACTGCATAGGCTCATTCCAATCCCCAAAAATCGACTTGATCGGACCATTCATTGTTGAGATATAAGCTCTGGAAGAAAGCACTGAAGTTTTGATGTCCATCGTAATGTCCCAAAACAGTGAAAATATGTCACAAAGAGTCCAAATCTTTGTCAGATCAAAAAATGTTAAACAGCTGGGATGGAGCACAATGTAAGGGCTTTTCAACAATATAAACAAATTGATTTACATAAGTGGTGAATGTATTATGGTGCGTTTTACAATGTCGTGTCACTGAATCAGTGTAACCACCATTATTCAGGTGTTGTTTGGATTTGGCGCCAATGGACAGGAACCAACAACTCAATCAGATTGCCAAGTGGTGTTTTGGTGTGACTACCACAGCTTGAGAAATGGACACACAAACACCGGAATGTGACTCGGCAAATTTGCATAAAAATCTGAGCAACTTTGAGCTCCTGTTGGTGCAGCATGCCTGCAGCAGTTAGGTTGTGCTTTTAGCATGTCATACTCCTATGTGTGACCTACTTATTGGTTGGTGCACAGATTTCTCGATTTCTCGTCGACTCCAAGCAACACCCAAATAACAGTGGTTACACTGATTCAGTGACATGATGTTGTAAAAAGCACCATAATACATTCACCGCTGATATAAATCAAAATTTTGTATATGGTTAGAAAACCCTTACATTGTGCTCCATCCCAGATGTTTAACATTTTTCGATCCAACAAAGATTTAGTTTTGTGACATATTTTCTCTGTTTTGGGGCATTACAATGGAAGTCAAAAATTTGGTGCCTTCTTCCAGCGCTTATATCTCAGCAACGCGTGGTCCAATCGAGTCAATTTTTGGGGATTGAGATGCGCCAACATGGGACTACCAATGCTGCAATTTTCAACAAAATCTGTCCACCAAATAAAAAGTCGAAATTTTGGGGTCGCCTCAAGTTGTGGGATGAATGTTTACCGATTGATTTGAGATTTTTCACATTGCAAGTACGCCACTACGGCTGCTCTAGCTACTGATACATCATATTCTTAACAAATTTTCGCTGCACAACATAAAATCGCCAAAAACAGCCAGTGCCATTTATTTTTGAACTGACTATAATTGCTCTGGGAGACTATTTAGAGGGGTCCGCTATTATTGCAACCCCTCCATACCTGGGGGCACTATTGAAGGGGTCCACTAGTAGAGAGGGGCACTATTGGAGGATTAAAAGTACTTCTTAGTTGAGTCTAAGGCCCCAAAAGTTGCTTAACAGAACAAAGGCATTTGCAATGATTGTCGAACTATCTTGCTTGGTGCAACATCCAAAGGTAGAGTTTACAACTACACCTACCTAGAATGCCTACCAAGAATCGATATTTTGGTTTGGTTTGTCATTTATTTGCACATGCCCGCCACACAGTGCAAGGGCCATAGCAATGTCTGATGTCAGGGTTGCCCAAACAGCAGGGATGGCCAAATAACTGCACACACATTCTGGAACCCCTTTGGGGATTGTGGACATGTCACCCACAGTCATTTCAGCAACTACACATTTCATCTCCTTGTGCATACAGCAAGGAAATATGTGTTTCTCATTGCAAACAAGAAATTATACAAAGGTATTGTGCTTGTCATCTACCCATGGATGTTGATGTCTGGTGTTCTCTGGAAGAAAGCTATCCTCATCCACATTGCAGTGACACTTACCAAATACATGCTGGTATGCAACATTGTGCTGATTTGGTCATTGCAGAAATTCAGTTTTTCAAGGACGAACTGAGCAGGTGTCATGCTTGCACTGACCAATGTGAGACAAGCACATATAATATTGAGAAAAATCCAGTCAAATTGACAACCAGTATGATCAGACATAATACTGACCAGCCAGGACAGCTGCTTCCTGCATTCTACAGTTGGTGCACCAATTTTGAATGAATGCTTTGTACTTGCAGTCTACTCAGGCAGCCACTCTTCGTTCTTTAGAAAAAATTTGTGACTATCCTTTACAAACAGGATGCACCACTAGGGCCACTTCATACTCGCACATGTGGTTCTGGAATGCAACATCTATGTCCTGCCAACCAGTTGTATATTATGACTGTCTTTCTGTCACAAAAAACATTTCCAAAAATATGAACTCATTTAAAACTGAACAAGAATGTATCAATCACTGTCATCCGTTTGGTATGTTGTGTAGCAGCTTGTAGGCATTGTTTTGTTGGTAGCCACTTTGCAACATGATTTCCACCCACGTCCAAATAGTCCTTGCTAACTCAAGGGGAGACTCGTCTCTTCTCGCTTTGGATACATTAGGTTCAATATCACCCCCCAGCAAACCAAAACGCCCCCACATCCCTCTACACCCACCCATCAAAGGCCTGTGAGGCTTCTTGTGAAATGCTTCCATGAAAGCCATACATCACAAGCCCCTTCTCAAACTGTTCAGTTGTAACTGAAATTCGGTGCAAGTGCATCAAATGTCACAAATAATACAGATGGAAAAGTGGGTAATAATTACCATCCATGAAATTTGCAATTCGAAGGCGGATTGGCACACCGATGGATTGCTTGCACTTGCAGTTCTTGCACATCACAGCCCTCACAGCCGCAGTTCTTGCACATCACAGCCGCAATGACATCACGTAATGTCATTGCGCCAGTGTCATAGTGCAAAACCGCTCCCTGGCAGTTCTGGCCTAGAGCCAGTACCGCCCCCCCCCCCCCACCAAACTTTTTCTCCCCTCCCTTGACTTAGGCCCAATTTATACTTCGTTACCTTGTTTACCGGTCAACAAAAAGTAACGTTTTGTTACCAACGTGATTTATACTTCAATTGTTTCGTTGTGCGCGCAAATTCAAAATTGTTACCCAGTCAACAATTTTTGGTGTTACCATCTGAGTTGGAAAAACAATTTTTTACCGTCGATAAAATCGGAAAATTTTCTGCAGGAAACGTATAAAAATTATCAAAATGTGTCAGAACCGCCAGTAAAGGCGACTGATTCTTGGGGGTCTGCGACAGTTTACCGCGGACAATTTACCGCGCACAATTTACCGTGGACAATTTACCGCGGCGACAGTTTACCGCGACACAACTTACCGCGGCGACAATTTACCGCGCCAATTCACAGTTTTGACCCTTTGCAAAGCACACAAATTTCTTTCTACTGATCCTGCACCTTCTTTATGTGCTTGTCGGCGTCGGCGTAGACCTTCTTCTTGGGTGGAGGGCTGTTGCTGGCGATGAGACGAATGATGTGTTCTCGTTGAGCATCTGCTTCTTCTTGAGGATGTCGACGAAGCGGAAGAAGTTGGGCGTCGTGCTCCCAATGAGGGACTGGAAGCTGCGATGCCAGCCCTCTACGCGGTTGTTGGTGCGATCCTTGTCTGCTAGCATGCGCTCGTGGACGTTCCACAAATCCACGCTGAACTTGGCGCCGTGGCGAGGGCCGCAACGATGAGGGCGCCCCATGTACGTGTCCTCAAAGTAGTGCGCTATGGGCAGTGCTCTGGCGTCGAAGTCGGCATGGTTGACGAGCTCCTCAAACCCGTCGTCGACGTCCTCAGGTCGAAGGAAGGCAAGGGCGGGGATGCACTTGATGGACGTGGCCAGCGCCAGATCTGACGAGTGGTCGCCCTGCAGGCCCGCGCTCTGCACGTGTCGCCAGACGGACTGCGTCAGGTGGAAAAAACAGCCCGACGTCTGGGCAGTTGGAAACTCCAGAGCGAAAGCGCCGAGGGCCGCTTGCTCAAAGTCCGTCATCACACGGTCTTTGCGCATGGAGATGAGGTGCCGGTAGGCGGCCTTTGTCTTGTTGGGCATCAACGCATACACGAGCGGTATGAGCTGACCGTGCACAAAGCCGTGCAGGCTGTAGAGCTGCTCTAGCTCCTGCTGAGATGCGAGTAATCAAACAAACTTAATTGTATTGTAAATATGGTAATGGCGGTAAATTGTCGCCGCGGTAAATTGTGTCGCGGTAAATTGTCGCCGCGGTAAATTGTCCGCGGTAAATTGTGCGCGGTAAATTGTCCGCGGTAAATTGTCGTGCTCCCGATTCTTGGAAAGACAGGCTGATACAGTTGGTGCAGGCGGAGCATCCACTCATTTGAAATAAATCTGAGGAGCTGCACTCAAATCGAACTGCGGTTCGGAACGCCGGCTGAGATCGCTGCTGAGCTGGGGTCCGAAATTGGTATGGATAGAGAGAAGATGGCAGGAATTCATTTAATTACTTATTTTATTTAATTTCAGGCGTTTGAAGTCGCCGTCCCCGTCAGGTTCTGCTGTCGTCAAGATTCTGGGATGGAAGTTTTACAGCATTGTGCAATTTCTTGACGGCCGCGATCTGCATAGACGGTGAATTAAATTACCTTTGGTAATTTTATTCAATTGGTTTCCTTGCTTCGAATTTCGAAGCCTAGAACTTTCGAAAACTTCGGACTGGAATATGAGGCGCTGTTGCAGAACTCGTCACGAAACTCTGTCGACGATGGCGAAGACGACGGGGAAGGCCAACAACTGCTCGACTGCGATCGACGCGGCCTGTGCCGCCCAAGGGCTGGCGCAGCAGAGGCCCAGGTCCACGCCCACGCGGCCCAGCTGATCAAGGGGGACGCATAGGTGTAGATTGGGTCAAAGGCCAGGGGGGTGGCTGGGGGTATCGAGGGGGGGAGGGTCTCCCGCCATCCCGCCGGTATCGGAAATTTTGGAGGGGAGGGGGGGGGGGGTCGAAATGGAAGATTTCGCACCGAAATAGCGCGCAAATAGGTCCTTTCTGGTCCAAAATGTGTCAAAACAACACCTAAATAGCACTTTTAAGCGCTTTTGGGTCACACTACACTGAAAAAGGACACAAAAAACACGCATATTAACCTATTTTTTTTCAATAATGAGAGAGGGTTTCCTGCAACTTATCCGGGATGGCGATGGCCAGGGGGGGCCCTCTCTCCCGCAAAAAAGCGGGATGGCCTTGGCCAGGGGGAGGGTGAACCCTCCCTAGACCCTCCCTGAGCCCACCTATGGGGGGACGTCGTCTGCTGCGACCCATTCAGCGCTGGCGCCCACTCAGCCGCAACCTTAGAGTAGGCGTCGCACTCCTTGACGAGCAGCAAGTTGTGCAGGCAGACGCACGCCCTGACGATGAAGTCGGCATTCTCTGGCGTCGTCTCGATGGGCCGTCAATCAATCGATTCTGTGTAGAGGAGAGACACTCCACCAGCGTGACACGTGAGAGTTCCGAGAGAGCTAACAGTCGAAGAAGTTTCTTCTTTTTGGCCAAACAACTCATATTTCCTTATTTTTTACCTTTTAGTTAAGAACGAATCCCAATGGCAAAAAAAATTCGAAACAATTGTTGACCGCATACTGTAGTAACATTTTGTTGACCGGTCAACAATGTTACCTTGTAACACTGTTACGGTCAACAATTCTTTTGTTGTGGTAAACGAAGTATAAATCCAGCCTTAGACCACATTAAAGTAAAAATGTGTGCTAAAAAATCTGGCGTACATATATAGGTTATGTATAAACGAGCGATTGTAACTTGCTGTGTTTAACTTAGCATTTTACTTTTCGGATTTTCCTATGGTTGAAGCAGCTCATGGATTCTTTTTCGAAGGACAGCATGCTGAAAATAATTACAACAACACACACGAGCACGGGCAAACAGGGGGCAAAACGGCCCCGGAAGCCCCCGCACCGCCCAACCGCCCCCCCGGGGACAGCCCCCCCAAGACCACCCCCCCCCCCCGCGCCCCCCCCCCAATCTCAAGCGCCCCGTTGACGTCGGCAAGGATCGGTTGGGTGACGTAGTGTTCCGCTACGAGGTTGACTGCAGCGCGGGGCACGCTCAACACCGAGGGATGCAGCTGCAGCTGGTCCGCCAGGCGCACTGACAGGCGGCTCGCTGTTGAACAGGAATATCTCGCTCGCAGCCAACAGCGCGACGACCGAATGGTTGCCATGCACATGGCCAAATTGAAAGCCCACTTCTAAACAGCAGAGAGCGCCTGCGCCGCTCGCGCTTGTTCTCTAAGATCGCCCGCTCGCGACTTGTCAGCTTGTATCGCGGCACCCAGCGTCGAAAGGCGGCGGTCAAAGGTCACACTGGACTGTCCGTCTTCACTTCAGCGCTTGCCACACGCGCTTGTTGTGAATCGTAAATTCGAGTGATCAACGTAGGAGAGGGCGATTTCCATGTAAGGGGAGCGGTTCTAGCCTAACCACCCCCCGGTGGTATTGGCCTAGGGGGGGCGGGAGAAAAACAAGGGGGGGGGGGTTTGGACCACAAAACCGGAACTGTTCCCTGTCGGCTGAAAAACTTGCAGAGCAGACATGTGGTGGGGCAGTTGTAGTCAATGAACTCGTACGGGGCCAGTCAAGGGTGAGTGAGGTGGGGCGGTCGTGGCGAACAACTTGTACGCATCAGACATGCAATACAGGGCTATGGTCCGGCAACCAGTTTGGGTCAAGCTGCTCCCAGTCCAAAATCGAAACATTCCAGGATGAGCAACTTTTCTCGCAGAGTGTGCCTCAACTTTAGTGGCCAATCCGACTCTCGAGGGCATTGCTCTCGGACTGTCTGTTAAGCCCTGTTCCTTTGAACCAGTTTGGCCGCTCCGGGGCGAACCAGCATAAAACATGGACATGGCGCTGTGAGGGGTTTGATGGACGCGAGATGCAATTTGATGGACACCAGTTTCATTTTGATGGACGTGACATTTATGTTGATGGACATTGCTTACAAATTTGATGGACCTGAATCAGGGTGTACGCGTCAGCGTACAACCCTAATATGTGACCACTTCTCAATGCGGGTTTTTGAATTTTCGATCGCCTATAACTTTTGATTGCCTGAACGAATTTCGACGCGTCATGGCGCAAATGAACCGCCTTCTTCTGGGGCATCGAATGCGCCATAACGCGTTTCCTTGCTTTACCGTAAGGGGTCAATAGTTCCAAAAATGTTCCAATTTTGTGGCTTTTTTTATTTTTCGTGTTCTCTGCCAGGTTTTTGGAACGGCGCTCGCGAACGCCAGGACCTATCGCGACGAAACTTGCTACGTGAAGCCGTCTAGTGATGGGAATGTTGCATGCCAAAGGATTTGTGTGTACTTCGTATCGATCTCGAGATATTGCCGATTTTATCCAATTATCGATCGATTTTCTTGGAAATGGGCCACAAATTTTGTGCCCTATAGGCGCTTTAACGGTACATCGCAGCGCTTCGCTGTAAAGGAGAAAGTTGGTCGCCATGACATGACTTGTGTTACTTTCAACAATTGGACCAAATTGGACGCACCAAAATACCTCCTCCCATTATATCGATAACGGAAATTGGCGATGTTTCGGTGTGGTTAGGTCGGATGGCCTAAACATCAATAATAAAGTTGATCGCTTTTCGATGTAGAACATTTCATTCCTCGAAGTCAACACGATCCGACGCACCAAAATATTTTCACTTCTGGGATAATCGATAAAAATCGATATGGGTAGGTCGGATCACTTTGGCCAAAACACAAAGTTGACCGCCTGCACGTGCAGATCATTTTTATTCTTTACACCGCTATGCTCCGACGAACCAATATGGCACTACCGATGTGCACGCACGCACGCACACCAGCAAATGGGCTGCTTTGCAAGAAACTTGATGTTGGTAGGTCCGATCACTTTGGCAAAAACACAAAAGTTGACCGCCTAGTCATGGTGATCATTTCCATGATCATTTCCATACTTTACGTCACTATGCTCTGACGCAGCAATATAGCACAACGGCATGTGCATGCACGCATGTATATCTGCTAGGCTGTTGGTACTTTGCTTTACTTCAAAAATTTGCAGGGGCTGCAAAAAAGGAGAATATGTGACACTCTATTGTTGAAGTCCAGTTTGAAAAGAAGTGGTATTAAGGCATATTCCCCCACTGATTTCTAGCCACTCCCGCATTGCAGCTGATCAACTCCACTTTGAACAAACCATGTATAAAATCCGAACCAAGCACAGCAACAAGTCACATATTCGGCGATTTTTGTGCGAGCCATCTCACTCAGCCAAGCCAAAACGCCGCAAACGTCCATCAACTCATATCTCATCTCTCTCAGACGTTGTCATTGCCCTGACACAGCATTGTCATTCCATGGACCTGACACAGCTTTCTGCAGAATCAATTGGTCCCCTGCTAAAATTTTTGCAATGTCGGTTGTTGATGATGTACATACAGTTGGTGATGTCGATATGTAGGCGAGAGGCACATATACGTACTACAATCCTGCTCCATTCCCTTCCAGCATTCCACCCAATGATGAACTGTTTGTATAACATTTGTGTAGTGCCCTAATGCTTGCATGAGTGCTGCGTGCGTGCGTGCGTGCGTGCGTGCGTGCGCGCGCGCGCGCGTGAGTGCGTGCGTGCGTGCGTGCGTGCGTGCGTACGTGCGTGCGTGCGTGCGTGCGAACGTGCGTGTGCATGGGGTTCCATGGTGCATGCGCTAATTTCTCACACTCAATCCATGTAAATGTCAGTCAGTTCCAGTTGCCGCAATTTTCGCTGCACATTTCCTTCCATTGCAAGCGAACACAAAAAACGCCGAATATGTGACCTGTTGCTGTGCTTGGTTCGGATTTTATACATGGTTTGTTCAAAGTGGAGTTGATCAGCTGCAATGCGGGAGTGGCTAGAAATCAGTGGGGGAATATGCCTTAATACCACTTCTTTTCAAACTGGACTTCAACAATAGAGTGTCACATATTCTCCTTTTTTTGCAGCCCCCTGCAAATTTTTCCTTAATTCAATGTCAATGGAAAAGTCTTAATGGTGTCCATCCATCAATTCGTTCATCCACCTTTAGAAGCGTGGCTTCTTTACGTGGCTTCTTTAGAAGCATATTTAGCAATGTTTTAGTCAACTTGTCAAATTTCCTTCTTCTAAATGGTCATGTACAAGGTGCAGTGCCATTCACTGACCTTTCTGCTCATTGTATCTGGGTCACTGTTGGTTGGATGATGGCTACTATAGATTTTTGACGATTTAGACTTGACATCAATTTCAAGTCGACAGAATCTAGCTGCTGTTGATGACACTGCAACTCAAGTGTATCCATGCTTCACTTACTTTGACAAATATAGAAGTGCAGAAGACACATCTTCATCATTGTGGCAATTGAAGTGCACTGAGGTGGCACAGAAACACTATTTTGATGTCCCTACAGAAGTGTGCACTCCAGTGATCAGTTATGGATGTAATGAACACAATGGATTCTTTAATACAGAAGAGGAGTGCAACAACACTTGCACACGTTTGTCACCATCATAAACCATGTAATAGTTAGCCCCACCAAAATTAGCTCTTGTTTTATGAATACAACCATCTTTGGGGTTTGAGTTCATCACCCCATCCCACAACCCAAATATTCCCTTACCCTTACCTAAAAGACACCACTAGTGGATCCAGAAGCAGGGAGAGGGGGTCCCACCCTCTGTCAGCTCAGATTTGAGAGAGTAAGAGAGCTCATTGGAAGAAGAAGGAAGAGCACACAGGCCAAGTGGGCAGAGTTTTACATTTTCCTTGCATTATGGTCTATGGCATCGAAAAGCATAAAATTGGCACCTGCAGTACTGTTGTTCTATTGCAGCTCACTATTGTGTGTTGAAAATAATGCAAGCAAAGTAAATGCTGGTGCCAGGGCCAAACCTTGACTGATACTTGACTGGATAAACTGCTATAAAAAAATTAACATTCCCCCCCCCTCTGTCAGAAAATGTGGATCTGCTAGTGAATGAGCCACCATCCAAGGACAAATTCTAGTGTGTGTGTGTGTGTGTGTGTGTGTGTGTGTGTGTGTGTGTGTGTGTGTGTGTGTGTGTGTGTGTGTGTGTGTGTGTGTGTGTGTGTGAGGAGCATGCATTTTATTGTAACTCTTATTTTTTATTAAAAATATTAAAAACCCACTAAGTTACACTTTTTGCTTTGTAGTCATCACTAGTTTTGAAGCAGCTTTAACTGATTTAGGATTTGGGTTTAGGTGCAATCGAGAAAATCAAGATGATGAATCCAGAATGCTCAATTGGTATTAAGGATCAAAGTCATAAAAAAAGGCATGATAATGTATTCATCAATGGCCCAAATCTGAAATCATTTCAATTTTAGCTTTTCTTGTCTGGATGACCAATATCACTACCAATGGAATCCTCTTCTTCATACATGTGTTCCAGTTTGCTCAGACTATGGTGCCAATGTTACACACCAGCTATTTAAAAATATAACTCAATGCAATGAAACCTGCAGATCCATTTATTTTGGTATTTGTCTGCTGTGCTAGAGCAAACAAACAATGTTGCATAGTATAGAATTTTAGATTTATTTAAAAACATCACAGTGAGCCCACAGCCACAGCTGAAGTCTATGTTGACAAGTGAAGAGCCTGTAACAGCTCAGCATGAAGAAATCTCTCATGGAACAAGCCATTCTATCAGTGTTTTCATTGGCTTTCACCAACTAGAATACACTAAAATGACTCAGGTACCAACCAATTGTGTGTCAGTTTATTGAGAACTTGAATGTGTAGGTAAGTTGAACTTCATAAATTGAGGGCAAGAAAGTTTTGAAATTTGGTGTTTGGCTAGTTAGAAATGATGGTGTATGCAATGAAAATCATAACATTTCTCTGCTTAATGGATTAGCTTCAACTTTTAAGCAGATGTTCAGCATATGGGGGAAAGACATTCCCCAAGTTTGGCTGTAATTGGTGATGTGAATTTCAATTGTCATGCATTTGTGCAAAGGTTACTTTTTTGACACTTTTTGCTTGCTACAGCTACAGTTTAAGCTCATGGTTTAACTGTTTGGTTAGTCATCACCAAACTTTGAGGGAAAGGACCATGTCAAAAATTGCCAAAGTTACCCAACATTTTGTCAAAATAGTTGGAACCAAAGTAATGATCCTGCCCACAATACCATGCATCTCAGGCATGCATCATTTCATTTTTTTATTGAGTGACAAGTGCATTGGATTTGCTCACTGCCATCGTTTTTCAACAAAACACACATCAAGAAGACAACTGAAACTGATCTCATTGAGTTTGCTTCTCAATTAGAAATCACGACCTGTCTCATGCCCGCCATTGTCTTGCAATGCAATAGGCTGATGCATCCAATTAGGAGATGCATGGTAGGATGGGAAGCTTGTAATTTTTGGCAGGTTCAGCTGAAGAAAACAAATTCTGCTGACTATGGTGAGTGCATGTAGTCATCTTCTGTGTCATTCTACTGCACCATCAAATTGGTAATTTTTGACTACAAGTAAACTCTACAGAAAGAAATCTTGAGCTTAATCTGAAACAATGGAAGCCACTATATATTGGAGCACCCGCTTCCAATGGTGTCTTGTGTGAGGAGTGGTTG